>ML381119.1:1451-21197 GCA_005239525.1 Nicotiana knightiana
CAAAACCTTCGAACATGTTCAGGTTGAAAGGCAAAATATTAGTCACGAGAAAGAAATGTACATCTTTATACTTATTCAAAGCTGTTGTAACAAAAACAATTAGGGGTAAAAGATCATTATCAGTGTACTCATTCAAAAAACTGTTATCAAATAAAACAATTATGGATGAAAGATCTAAATCCTTGTATTTGTTCAGAAAACTTTTATAAAAAAAAACAGTTACGAATAAGAAAACATTTCCCTCGTAGTTATTAGAAAATTGTTTCCAACGAAAACAGTTGCGGGTAAAAACCCCAATCTTTATAAAAACTGTTACTAGTAAAAAATAGTTGTTCCCTTGTATTAAAATCGAAATCCTGTTACCTACGAAAAACAGTTAAGAAATACAAGAGTATATCAAATCTGTTAAACAAAAACAGTTGCAACATGAGTTTTAGACGATAACCAAACACATGTAAAATGTCATGAAAGTTCAAGCAAAAAACTTTCCTTGGAAACATTCTTAAACATGTGTAAAAATTCCTATCACTCTATTGCATTATCATGAAGTTAAGACGTATTCTTCATGTCAATTATAAAGGACCTTCTTCCATAAATTATGCCTATTACAATAAGACACACATTTAATATGACACCGTGCCTATCACAAAAAGGTACGAGTAGTCTAAAGCATTCTACATGCAAAACTCAGAGGTAAAGATAAAACCTCAAAAAATGAAGCATGCAAAAGACTTAAAGAGTGAAACAAAAACTCAACAAAAGTCATATTAGCATTAATATATTAAAACGACTAAGCAAAAAACTAAGTATTAACTTATACTTAGCCGTATGGAATTTTTATATACATACATTGAGGTGCCCCTAAGTTGTCATTTGGGGACTTTAAAGAAATCCAAATTTATCCCCGATAGGACTAGGAGTAACCACCAATTGGGAGAAAGGAAAAAAAATAAAAGAGGATGAATCAACTAAAATTCTTCAAGAGAGGGGTTGACTTCGCTGACAGATGGAGCGGGAGCAACTAGGGATGAAGAGGCATGAGCGGCTGGAGTCTCACCATCAGGTGACGAAAGGTTATGACCTTGTTTAGCCTTCTCCATGGCTTCCTTAGTTTGAGCTATTTCAGCACTAAGGTCGAAACCCTCTTGACTCATTTCCGTCAATTTGTCAAGGCGAGAATTCATGTACGCCCAGCTCACATCGACATCAACCACCTCTTCAAGATCTTCATAATCCCTTGCCCATACTTGAAGCTCAGCTCTCAATCCGTCCTTCTCCGCTTCCGCGGTTTCATAGGCCCCTTAACGGTACAATCGACTCCTCTAGAGTTTGAGCTTTATCTAAAGCCTTATGAAGGTCCTCTTGAGTACAAGTGAGTGATTGCACGATCTCGCCTGAGTATTCCTCCTTCTTCCCCAACAAGTTTTTCAAGTCTCTAATCTCCTCTAAGGCATGAGACATCTGCTCATCGAACGAAGACTCCAGAACACTCTTATCTTTATCAGCCTGACTGAAAGAAGCCTTCTCTACTGCCAGTTCTGCTGCCATGAGTCTCATCTGCCACTTCAAGGTACTCCTTTCCTCTTCTAGAGCATCCAGGTCAATCCTTAGGCTATCATACTGTGCTTTCCAATTATCAGCATCAGCCTACAACTCTTTTGTCTCATGGTCCGTGTTTGAAATCCTCTTCATAAGCTCCATGCCTATATAAGGTTAATCTACGAGAAATAAACCAGTTAGATATGGTAAATTTCATATACAAAAATGTAAGAGGATAACTTGCATCATACCTTCAAAGAAGTATGCACGACCTCATTGGCCCATGTAAGAGCACCGTGGCTGTCTAACTTGGCTTTCTCAGAGGGACCTATCAAAGGCTTGAGCCACACTTCGGGCTCACCCGTTTTATTGAAAAGATACCCCTCAGCTGGAACCTCTATTACCACCTGTCGCATATATCCACTGGAAGACCTTACTTCCCTAGCAGAAGGCATGGAAGCAGGCAGAGATGAAACAACAACATGCATGGAGGATTGAGGAGCTGGAGAAGCCACGAGCAAAGAAGAAGGCACGAAGGGTTGAAGATTTGAGGAAGCCATGGGCAAAGCAACAGCTGAAGCCGTAATAGCCAAAGGAGCAGATGAGACAACTTCTCTTAAAGAAGTAGAAAAGACAGCAGCCAAATGGACATCGTCAGAAGAATGTCAAAACCTTCATGGAACAGGCAATCCACAGACTTATGAACAAGGGAGTGTGAGACATCTTCAAGGATAAAGTGCTCAACCACATTCACGAAGGCAAGGTCGAGGCTGTAAACTTATCATCTGCAACCACCTGTCTTCTCCGTGGCCTGTGTACTAAAGCACCTTCTTCTTCTTCTTCTTCTATGGAAAGAGACTCACCAATATTCCTCTTCAAGGAAGATGAACCAGCAATAATTTCTTGGGCCTGAGCCAAAGACATCTTCGGGATAGATGAAGCAGACACACACGAGCAGAGAACCCTATTAAAAGGAAAAAGTTAAGCGACAAAGAAAGAAGAGACTCGAGTAAGGAAAGAAGCAAGAACAAGAGCTTCACTTAACGTGGGTCTTTACATGCCAACCATACCTCCCAGCGAGGTACTTCCAAGATCTCTCCTCTAAAGGAGAAACAAACAACAATTTTTCTACCCAATCACGGATACCAGAGACATTCTCAACAATATCCATGATTGCTGAGAGAAGAAGGAACATATACGGTGTTAATAAAACATCTCAAGTCAAAACGAGGAAAACAAAATAAATGTGAGCTAAAGCATACTCACGTGCGCGATTCCACTTCTCATGGAAGGGAAGATTTTCTTCACCCACTAAACCAACAGTGGGTACAACAACATACCGGAGGTACCAACCCCTATCCTTATCATCTCGAGGGGTTACCAACACTCTTTTGCTTCTAGCAGTCAGAGTAAAAACCCCTTCACGAAATAAGGTAGGGGAGTAGAGATGAATAAGATGGTTGAAAGTAAAAGGAACCGAGGCTAAAGAAGCCAAACTCCTAAGACATGCGATAACTCGCCACACAAGCGGACCAACTTGTCCTAAGCAGATATTGAAAAAAAAGTAGAATTCAATTATGACTGGGTCAATGGGGGGTCTAAACCCTAGAGTGAAAGGGTACGTATAAACAAAATAATATCCCGTCTTGTAAGACGTTATTCTCTGATTACTATTCGGAATATAGACAGGGAAATCAGGCCTCCAAAAGCACTCTCTACGAACATGGGAAATCTGACCCTTAGTTATAAGAGTTGGATACCTTTAGAAACTCTCAAGGGAAGAAAATTGGTCTACAAGAACTTGACTATCTCTAGCAAAAACAAACTCAGCAGGGACAATTTCATCAACTCCAGTTTCACGAAGGCGTTCACCTCTATCTCTAGACAAAGATCGAGAAACCCTAAACCTCGGAGAAACTAGAGATCTAGTGAAAGGAGAAGGAACTATCTGAGAAGAAGATGAGCCCCTCGAAGGAGTGGATCCTAAACTTCTAAGTCTACCACCCCTCCGACTCCTAGTCGGAGCAGAAGATGGCGTTAAATTTTCAATATCTATTACTCCCTGAGGTTGGTTTGAAGAAGACATGTTTACAAAGGCAAGAAGAAAGTTCTTTACAAAAGACAAAGTTAGAAAGTGTTTCGTGGAAGCAAAGAAAAGAAGAAAGGTATTTATACTTGAGGACAACCGTCAAACATGAAAAAAGAAAAAGAAAAATAATGATGAAAATTCATAATTGAAGATGTCAATTCGGGACTGACACAACCGCAAAAAGCCCTAAAAGGTGCCGAGTAAATGCAGAACCAATCCGAAAAGGAAACGTGGCATGAGCATTAAATGGAAGTGACAAACGATGCCTACGGTGCAGAGAAGGATACAATGTTCGAGGAAAAGCACCGGCAAAATATTCCCACCATAAATGAATATCCAATTACCAAATATTAATATATATGGTAAGTGGAGGGACTATCTGTATTGGTAAAAAAGAGTTTCACACGTAAACCAACTCTTGACAAATCAGCCAGCCACGTGGACACAGGAGAACGCGACAAATGGATGTGATTCTTTGACGAGGTACGAAACAAAGAGGCACGATTCAATAAATCCTCGAGCTTATCAACCACGAGAAACTCAATCTGATCAAAATAGGGAAGAGGCACGGTCAGAATGAATCTAGACAAAGCTACGGGCATGGTTCATGAACCCACAATTGATTACTCGAACGTTATGTAACCGTACCCCAATTACCGTTATCCTTTGTAACACCTCATTAATGTTATAATTAATCATTAATGAGAAACCATAGCAAGAGTTGTACGTTATATCAAGAAATCTCCTATATGAGGAAGGGGAATACATCTTGTAAAGGCATCTGATTCTCGAATACAATTTACTTCCCTTTTCTATCTTTCTGCAATATTGTCTATTATTCATTTTTCTATATTTCCTTGATTATCAGTAACCCGAGTTCATCCTAGAAATAACTTTAGTCAAGGGATCTAATTCTTTGGTTAAACAGTACCCCGATCAGAAATGATAGACACAGGCACACCATGAAGGCGAACAATCTCCGGGATATATAACTCAACCAGCCGCTCTGAAGTATAAGTACTTGCCACAGGAATGAAATGTGCTGCTTTAGTCAACCTATCTACAATAACCCAAACTGCGTCAAATTTTCCTCTGAGTCCGTAGGAGCCCAACAACGAAGTCCATAGTGATACGCTCCCACTTCCACTCAGGAATCTCTATCTGCTGAAACAAACCACCGGGTCTCTGATGCTCATACTTTACCTGCGTACAATTTAAGCAACGAGCCACTTCCGCAACAATGTCCTTTTTCATCCTTCTCCACCAATAATGCTGCCTCAAGTCTAGGTACATTTTGACTGCACTAGGGTGAGTCGAATACTTAGAACTGTGAGCCTCCTCAAGGATCAACTCATGAACTGATTAGCCAACGTCTGAATGTCTGAGGCCAACGATCTCTCACCGACTGGAATATACGCAAGGCTGCCCATACTCACCGCCTTTCTACTCAATGCATCGGCCACCACATTGGCCTTCCCTAGGTGATACAATATGGTGAATCATAATCTTTTAGTAACTCTAATCATATACGCACCCTCAAATTCAGATCTTTCTACTCAAATAAGTACTGGAGACTATGATGGTCAGTAAAAACCTCACACGACACGCCATAAAGATAGTGCCTCCAAATTTTTGATGCATGAACAATGGCTGCCAACTCTGAGTCATGAACGAGATAATTCTTCTCATGGACCTTCACCTGCCGAGACACATATGCAATCACCTTGCCATCATGCATTAATATTTTACCTAATCCAGTACGAGATCCACCACAATACACAATTCACGATCCTGAACCTGTGGGTGTCACCAATACTGGCGCCGTAGTCAAATCCATCTTGAGCTTCTGAAAGTTCCACCCACACTCGTCTGACCATTTGAAAGGAACACCCTTTCGGCTCAATATGATCTTAATAGTTGTTCATAATCAATTACAGGATCATCCAATAACTTCACGTAACAATAATCCCCTTTCTACCCTTCACGATACTGATAACAAGATGCGATTCATGAAGACCTCATAATTATATACCCGAATTAACGTGTCTCATTTAACGCCACACGGGCATGCACATACCTCGTAGGTCAAAGCTCAATAACTATAACACGGATTTGGAAAATTATGCACAGTTAATTAATTAATGAATTTATTTATTTATTTACTATTAGTATTACTTTTATTATTATTTTTATACATAAGTTGTTGAATAAGCCTAACAGGCATGACTCCCTACCAGTCCTATAGTAAAGTCTTAACTCACAAGGGAGAATTTAAACACAAGAATTTCCATCACAAGGACCTCGTCCTTACATAACTTCCACCGCGGCTCAAAGTCCTATTTAAACATATCAAATCATATTAAAATGCGAGGATCTCGCCCTCAATTCTGAATCACAAGCGACATGCGTATCGTGCCAGTCGAATAATTATATTTCCTTCCTTTAAATATTTTCCATTAAACAAACTTACAACACGTAATGATAGACATAGCTATCTCCATAGAATTTCTCAATACAAGTATTCACATAGGTAGATTTTAGAGTTACGAAGCTCACCCGAGAGTGGAGCATATTAGAAGAATTTTATTAGATACGCATAACCGAATTAAGTTTAGGAAATCATCACTTTATAATAATTAGAGATTTTTCTGTAATGACACTATTTAATGTAACGACCTCAGCCATACCATAGGAAATATATCAACAGGCTGGGTCTCCACCTCTAGGAATCTGACCTTCACTTTAAACATTCCGACTCCTTTTTCCCTAGCTAGTCATGTAGTTGAGTTGTAACTGTAGTGGGGTACGTAGCCTGAGTGTTCTGATGAAATAGGACTCTCCCAAGTCTAGGAAAATTTCTATCACTAGCTGAAATGAAGTACCAACCCACCCTGAGTCGTACAAAATTTTACAATCATTTTTGAGTCCTTTAATGAGTCTGTAGACTTACTCTCTGGCTATATGAACCAAAGTAGGAGTATGGCAGGCTAACTTGTCGAACTTGATGGCATGTTCTGACATTGTTATGGTGACCTGACACAATCATTCAAACCCTAAGCGCCACGCAAAATGGAAAGTTCGAGAAACAAAATCTTTCAAAAGCATTATGAGAATTGAGTCAAATAGTTGGTGTTGCAATGACTGGTCGTCCTCTTCGTAGGCTTGCTTCGACCACCGGCGACCAGATTCTCCTTTACCATGTTGACTCAACCCCGCTGAGCTACCCCACTTATTTATGTACCCTTCATTATTCCTTGGAGTAACTCTTATCCTTATTGATGCAGAATGACCCCAAAGGTATAACTCTATATAGATAAACCTTGGCACGAACTGTATAGTCTAAAAGCTTGTTAACCACTGTACTTGTTTAACCAAAGAATTAGACCCTTTGACTAAAGCTTATTTTTAAGATGAATACGGGTTACTGATAATCAAGATAGTGGAAAAAATTAATAATAGAAAATATTATAGAAATAAAAGATCGAAGTTGATTGTATTCGAGAATCAGATGCCTTTACAAGCTGTATTCCCTTCCCTTATATAAGAGAGTTTTATAACGTACGACTCCTGCTATGGTTACTCATTAATGAATAATTATGACATTAATGAGGGGTTACAAAGGATAACGGTAATAGGGATTCAGTTACATAATGTTCGAGTAATCAATTGTGGGTCCTTGAATCTGCCCGTAGCTTTGTCTAGATTCATTCTGACCGTGCCTCTCTCCCATTTTGATCAAGTTGAATTTCCCGTGGCTGATAAGTTCGTGGGTTTACTGAACCGTGACTCTTTGTACCGTACCTCTTCAAAGAGTTACGTCCACGAAACACTTTTCTAATTTTATTTTCTGTAAAGAACTTTCTCCTTTGCCTTTGTAAACATGTCTTATTCAAGCCAAACTCAAAGAGTAATAGACATTGAAATCTTAGCGCCATCTTCTGCTCCGACTAGGAGTCAGAGGGGTGGTATACTTAGAATTCTAGGATCCACTCCTTCGAGGGGCTCTTCTTCTTCTCAGATAGTACCTCCCTCTTCCACTAGATCTCCAGTTTCCCCAAGATTTAGGGTTTCTCGATCTTTGTCTAGGGGTAGAGGCGAACGACTTCGTGAACCTGGAGTCGATGAAATTGTCCCTGCTGAGTTTGTTTTTGCTAGGGATAGTCAAGTTCTTGTAGATCAATCTTCTTCTCTTGATAGTGTAGAAAGATATCCAACCCTTATAACTGAGGGTCAGATTTCCCTTGTTCGAAGGGAGTGCTTCTGGAAATCTGACTTTCCTGTCTATATTCCGAATAGTAATCAAAGAATAACGTCTTACAAGATGGGGTATTCTTTTGTTTATGCGTATCCTTTCACTATAGGGTTTAGAACCCCCATTGACCCAATTATAATCGAGTTTTTCCATTTTTTCAATATCTGCTTAGGACAAGTCGGCTCGCTTGTGTGGCGAGTTGTCGCATGCCTTAGGAGTTTGGCTGCTTTAGCTTCGATTCCTTTTACCTTCAACCATCTTATTCACCTATACTCTCCTACCTTATTTCGTGAAGGGGTTTTTACTCTGACTGCTAGCAGCAAAAGAGTGTTAGTAACCCCTGGAGATGATAAGGATAGGGGTTGGTACCTCCGGTATGTGCTGTACTCACTGCTGGTTTAGTGGGTGAAGAAAATCTTCCCTTCCCTGAGGAGTGGAATCGCGCACGTGAGTATGCTTTAGCTCACATTTACTTTTTCTTGTTTTGACTTGAGATGTTTTATTTAACACCGTGTCTGTTTATTTTTCTTCTTTCAGCAATCATGAATACTGTTGAGAATGTCTCCGGTATTCGTGATTGGGTAGAAAAACTGTTATCTGTTGCTCCTTCAGAAGAAAGATCTTGGAAGTACCTCGCTGGGAGGTATGGTTGGCAAGTAAAGACCCACGTTAAGTGAAGTTTTTATTCTTGCTTGTTTCCTTACTCGAGTCTTTTTTCTTTTGTCGTTTAACTTTTTTCTCCTTTTAATAGGATTCTCTGCTCGTAGGTTGTATGCTTCCTCTATCCTGAAAATGTCCTTGGCTCAAGCCCAGGAAATCATTGTTGGTTCATCTTCCTCGAAGAGGAAGATTAGTGAATCTCGCTCCATAGCAGAAGAGGAAGCAGGTGCTTTAGTGCACATGCGACGGAGAAGGAGAATGATTTTAGATGATGAGCCTACTGCCTCAACCTGTCCTCCCGTGTCTGTGATTGAGCCCCCTGTCTTTGATGATGTTCCACATTCCCCTATTCACGGTGGTATTGATCTTGCTGCTGACGACGTCCCTTTGGCTGCTGTATTTCCTACTTCTTTGACAGAAACTGTTTCGTCTATTCCTTTGGCTATCTCAACTTTTGCTCCTGCTTTGTCTGTAAATTCTTCAACTCTTCAACTTTCCGTGCCTGCTCCTTTTCCCGTGGCTTCTCCAACTCCTCAACCTTCTGTGACTGTTGCTGTTCCATCTCTGCCTGCTTCCATGCCTTCAGTTAGGGAAGTAGGGTCTTCCAGTAGAGAGATGCGACAGGTGGTAATAGAGGTTCCAGCTGAGGGAAACCTTTTTAAGAAGACGAGCGAGCCTGAAGTGTGGCTCAAGCCTTTAATAGTCCCCGCTAAGAAAGCAAAGCTAGCTAGCCACAGTGCTCTTACATGGGCAAATGATGTCGTGCATACTTCTTTGAAGGTATGGTGTAAGTTATCCTCTTTCACTCTCGTATATGAAATTTACCATATCTAACTGGTTTATTTCTTGTAGATTAACCTCATAGGCATGGAGCTTATGAAGAGGATTTCAAATACAGACCAAGAGACAAGAGAGTTTCAGGCAGACGTTGATAATTGGAAAGCACAGAACTGGCAGTGGAGCGGGCTTCTTGCAGTCAAGCTAACAAAGACAAGAGTGTTCTGGAGTCTTCATTCGCGGAGCAGCTGTCCCGTGCCTCAGAGGAGATTAGAGACTTGAAGAACTTGCTGGGGCAGAAGGAAGAATACTCAGGTCAAGCTCGTGCAATCACTCACTCGTACTAGAGAAGATCTTCGAAGGGCTTTATACAAAGCTCAAGCTTTAGAGGAGTCGATTGTTCCATTAAGGGTCGCTCATGAAGCTACGGAGGCGGAGAAGGACGGGCTGAGAGCTGAGCTTCAAGTGTGGGCACAAGATTATGAAGATTTGGAAGAGGTGGCTGCTGTCGATGTGAGCTGGGCGTATATGAATTTCACGCCCCAAACTCCCACCATCGGTCTGTGATGGCGTCTAACGTTGAACCCGCTAGACAAGCCAATGTGTATAGATAAACTAGCATATTACATTAGTTTAATAGGATAAACTAAACGTTTCACAGTTTAACAGTGGAAATAAATACGGTTTCAAGCTAACTAAGGAGAACATGATACAACAACGCGTAAACTTTTCCAAAACCTGGAGTCACAAACTCACGAACTGTCTATAAAAGTGCTAAATACAAGTCTGGAAGGAAATACATGTCTGCCTCTGAAGCTAGAGGAAAAATAAGACAGAATCGAAGACAAAAGGGATGGAAGAGACGCCAAGGCCCACGAACGCCAGCAGGTATACCTTGAAGCCTCTATGATAAGCTGGAAGACACTCCCACTAATGATGTACTCCGGGTCCGGCTGCGTAATCTGCACAACATAAAGAAGTGCAGGTGTAGCATCAGTACAACCGACCCCATGTACTGAGTAAGTGCCGAGCCTAACCTCGGCGAAGTAGTGACGAGGCTAAGACACGACAACAAAGTGTACCTGTGCAGTTCAATAGTATAGCAGAAACTAAACAAGAATACAATTACGGGGAGAACATGCTGGGGGTAAGAGATAGCAAATACTGAAATGACAGAAACGAAAACAACAGTCTGAAATATCTTAAAATAATAACGGGAAATGACAACACAGATTAAACAGTGAAAGATGCGTCACGACATGTCCCCTCGTGAATAATAATAATATAAAACATGGCACAGAATGTCCCCTCATGCATAATAAATATAAACATGGCACAGAATGTCCCCTCGTGCATAATAAATATAAACATGGCACAGAAAGTCACCTCGTGCATAATAAAAGTAAACATGGCACGGAATGTCCCCTCGTGTATAATAAATGTAAACATGGCACGAAATGTCCCCTCGTGCATAATAAATAAACATGTCACAGAATGTCCCCTCGTGCATAATCAATATAAACATGGCACAGAATGTCCCCTCGTGCATAATAAATATAAACATGGCACGACATCACCCTTCGTTCTTTAACACTCTTCCTCACCCAAACAACAATCACAAACAAGGGCAAGAAAAAAAAACAGAGTAAAAATAGAAATCCCGACAAGGGAACATCAATTAAACAATTAAATCTGACAAGGGAACATCAATTAAACAATTAAATCCCGGCAAGGAAACATCAATTAAGCAATTAAATCCCGACAAGGGAACAAAAACAGTAATATGAACATCCCTATAAGGGAGACAATATCAAAAGCAACAATGACCCGGCAATGGTATATTTTAGTAGCTCTTTTTCTTTCTGTCACTTCATTTCATAATTTACTCTATTTCTTGAGCCAATGCTCCAAAGGATACAATTATCTCATATACCTTCATTATTCGTATTACAATCTGAGCCAATGCTCCAAAGGATACAACTATCTCATATATCTTCATCATTCGTATTACAATTTGAGCCAATGCTCCAAAGGATACAATTATCTCATATACCTTCATTATTCGTATTACAATCTGAGCCAATGCTCCAAAGGATACAACTATCTCATATATCTTCATCATTCGTATTACAATTTGAGCCAATGCTCCAAAGGATACAATTATCTCATATATCTTCATCATTCGTACTACAATCTGAGCCAATGCTCCAACAGAGTTTAAAGATTACAATTCCCTTCACATATTCTTCACCACATATAGAAATCATCAATTAAGCATGAAAATTACCACAAAATCAGAATATTCACAATATAAGGACTCACGGTCATGCTAGACACCAGTGTATAGATACTCGTCACCATGCCTATACATCGTATTTGACAATTAGCAAGTAGTAAATTATACTCAACTCCTATTCCCTCAAGCTAAGGTTAGACCAAACACTTACCTCGGGTCCAAAGTATAGCAATCAACTCGAAACCACACGTTTGCCACGAGAATCCGACTCCAAATGGCCCAACTCTATTCAAATAAATTTCATACCGTAAATAACATCTCATGCACTGATTCTACTATTAAATTTAAGGTTACGACGTGAAATTAGGTGAAATGACCAAAACGGCCAGCATCTCGGAGTCGGGTAAATTTTACATTTTCAGAACCCTCATACTCTCATGAGTCTAGCCATATAAGAATCTCTCAAATCGGAGGTCGATCACCCACTCAAATCCCAATTTTTGAAAAACCCAAGTTCTATCCAAAACACCCAATTTTCACCCATGGAAGTGTTTGATTTTAAGTTGAAAATATGTTAAATGATGTTAATGATTGAAAGAACTGAGTAAAAACCAACTTACAAATGATTTGGAAGAAGTATTGTTCTTGGAAAAATCGCTTAAGAGTGTTTGAGTTTGAGAAAATATGAAATATGAAGTAAAAAATTCGGTTTTGTACAGTACATGCTACTAGTTGGCATGGGAATTGCGAACAGTGGTTCGCAATTGCGAACCCTTCTGACATTCCCAGCCTTCGCATTTGCGAACCTCATGGTCGCATTTGCGATCAGGCTTGCTCAGGTTAACCTTCGCATTTGCGAACCTCTTGGTCGCATTTGCGATCAGGCCTGCCCAGATCAATCTTCGCATTTGCGAACCTCTTGGTCGCATTTGCGATCAGGCCTGCCAAGTCCAACCTTCACATTTGCCATGAGTAGCTCGCATTGGCGAGTTCGCATTTGCGATGCTGGCTTCGCAAATGCGAAGCCTGCAGATCAGTCACACCAGCAGATTTCAAAATTCAAAAATGCAATTTATGGCCTATCCAAAACTCAACCGAGCCCTCTGGTCTCCAAACCAAATACACACACTACCTCAAAAACATCCTATGAACTTATCCGTGCGATCAAATCGCTAAAATAACATCATATACATCGAATTAACTTCAAAATCCATGAATTTTATCAAACTTCCTAAAACATCAAATTTTCCATTTTAAGTCCGAAACACGTCAAACGAAATCCGTTTTCAACCAAACTTTACAAAAAGGACTTAAACCATATATAAGACCTATACCAGGCGCCATAACCAAAATACGGGCTCGATACCATCACTTTCTAATCAAATTTCATTTTCAATTTCCTTAAACATTTCAGAAAATAATTTTACTCAAAAATTCATTCCTCGGGCTTGGGACCTCGGAATTCGATTCCGGGCATACGAACAAGTCCCATATTTTCCTACGGACCCTCCGGGACTGTCAAATCACCGGTCCGGGTCCGTTTACCCAAAATGTTGGCCGAAGTCAAATTTATTCATGTTAATATTAAATCTTAGCATTTTTAAGCTGTCCGGCTACGCGCCTTGACTGCGCACAAAAATCGAGGTAACTACAAATAAGGTTTTCAAGGCCTCGGGAGTACAAAATAGGGTAATAAAGTAGGTGATTACCCCTTTGGTTCGTCACAATGAATTCTCGCCTCGACACATTGATGGAAGCGAGTCAAGAGGGTTTCGACCTTAGTGCTGAAATAGCAAAAACTAAGGAAGCCATGGAGAAGGCTCAACAAGGTCATAACCTCTCTTCACCTGATGGTGAGATTCTAGCCTCTCATGCCTCTTCAACCTCAGTTGCTCCTGCTCCTTCTGCCACTGAAGTCAACCCCTTTTCTTAAAGAGATCTAGTTGGTTTATCCCTTTTTTTTCTTCTTCTCTGTATCAATTGGTGGTTACCCCCAGTCCCATCGGGGTTAAATTTGGATTTCCTTTAAGTCCCCAAATGACAACTTAGGGGCACCACAATGTAAATATAAAAATCTTATACGGATAAGTACAAGTTAATACTTAGTTTTATCCATTTTAATATATAAATGTTAGTTCGACTTTTGTTGAGTTTCTGTTTCACTCTTTAAGTCTTTTGCATGCTTTATTTTTTGTGGTTTTAGTTTTACCTTCGAATTTGCATGTGGGATGCTACAGACTACTCGTACCTTTTTTATAATAGGCACGGTGTCATATTAAATGTGTGCCTTTTTGTAATAGGCGTAGTTTATGGAAGAGGGCCCTTTATAATTGACATGAAGAAGACGTCTCAACTTCATGATAATGCAATAGAGTGATAGGAATTTTACACATGTTTAAGAATGTTTCCAAGGAAAGTTTTTTGTTTGAACTTCCATGACATTTTACATGTGTTTGGTTATCGTCTAAAACTCACGCTTGCAACTGTTTTTGTTTAACAGATTTAATACTCTTGTATTTCATAAATGTTTTTCATAGGTAATAGTTTTTCGATATTAATACAAGGAAATAACTGTTTTTCACTTGTAACAGTTTTTATAAAGATTGGGGTTTTTACCAGCAACTGTTTTGGAAACAGTTTTCTAATAAGTACGAGGGAAATGTTTTCTTATTCGTAACTGTTTTTATTTGATAACAGTTTCTTGAACAAATACAAGGGTTCAGATCTTTCATCCATAACTGTTTTATTCGAGAACAGTTTTTTGAATGAGTATATTGATGATGATCTTTTACCCCTAATTGTTTTTGTTACAACAATTTTGAATAAGTATAAAGATGTACATTTCTTTCTCGTGACTAACATTTTTCCTTTCAACCTGAATATGTTCGAAGGTTTTTGTTTTTTGCATTAGGCTTTGTAATTGGATGGCTTTTTTGATTTCTTTCGATTCCGCTCATGTCACTTGTCTCATTGGGTAGATGGGTCTTTAGGCTCGAGCTTTTGACTTTCTGATAGTCTTCTTTGCTTCGTCTTAGCCTTCCATACTGTATAGTCCCCCAAGTGTTTGAGCTTTGAAGAATGAAATCTCGAGCACTTGATTATTCCTTTCCTTGTGGTCCTTTTCCTGAAAAGGAAAAACATTCCAGACTCGAAGATATACAGTTTTTTAGATGATGACTGCTTAACCCCTTTTAAAACGCCCATCAGAAAGTGTAACCCTAGACCGGGAATTGTGTTAGTTCCTCGCATCTTTGCAGGTCTAATATCATCATCTGGTGATGTGTTAGATTTGTGCCTATCATCTAAAAAAGTTAGTAAAATTTTTAAATATTCAAAATAAAATCGAACGTGTGATACCTGACGGGGGAGGGGGAGTATTCTTTTCTTTTTAGAAGTAATACTTCTTTAGATGGATGGCGTTCCATCTTGTTGGTAGAANCTCATAGGCGCCTTTTCCAGCTATCCCTCGGATTTTGTAAGGTCCTTCCCAGTTTGGATTTAGCTTTCCTGCACCTGCTTCTTTTGTTGATTGAAAGACTTTTTTGAGGACGAAGTCCCCAATTTTAAATTACCTGAGATGACCTTTATGGTTGTAATAACTCTCTATGATTTGTTTTTGAGCTGCCATCCGTATCAATGTTGTTTCTCTCCGTGGTTCGAGCAGGTCCAGGTTGGTCCTTAAGCTGTTTTCACCTTCCATGGCTGTCGAGAACCTTATACTTGGTTCGACAGTATCTACAGGTATTAAGGCTTCTGATCCATAAACAAGTGCAAACGGAGTTTCTCCCGTGGGTATTTTTGAAGTCGTTCTGTATGCCCATAATACCGCTGGTAACTCATCAGGCCAGTTTCCTTTGGCTTTATCCAGCCGCTTTTTTAGATTGTTGATGATGTACTTATTTGTTGACTCGGCTTGACCATTAGCCACGAGGTGGTAAGGTGTTGAGGTGATCCGCATGATTTTCCAACTTTCGAAGAATTCTGTGATTTGCAAGCCTATGAATTGTGGGCCATCATCACACACGATCTCCTTTGGTATTCTAAAGCGGCATATTATGTTTCGCCATAAGAAGATTTTAACTTCCTTTTCTCGCACTTGTTTGAACGCTTCTGCCTCTACCCATTTTGTAAAATAGTCGGTTAGTACGAGTAAAAACCGTACTTGTCCTTTAGCTGTGGGAAGAGGTCCTACTATGTCCATACCCCATTTCATGAAAGGCCATGGGGATATTATTGGATGTAATAATTCCGCTGGTCGATGCATGTTATTGGCAAACCTTTGGCATCTGCCACATTTGGATACAAAATTCTTGGCTTCTTCTTCCATCTTAGGCCAATAGTATTCGGCTCTGATTAGTGTTTTCACTAAGGATCTATCCCCTGAGTGATTTCCATAGTGTCCTTCGTGGACTTCTTACATCACAAATTTCGTTTGGTTAGGTCCAAGGCATTTAGCTAGGGGTTCCCCGAACATCTTGCGATAAAGTAAGTTTCGAATAAGGCAGTACCGTGCAGATTTGCGGCGTAGTGCTTGAGCCGCTTTTCTGTCTTCAGGCACGGTGCCATTCTGCAAAAAATTAAGAATTTCGTTTCTCCAGTCCCAGGTTAGGTTGTTAAAAGTTACCTCATTCTTGTCCTGGTCTATTATTGAATGAAATAGTTGAACGACAATTGTATTGTCTTTGTTCATTACTTCCGTGACTGCTGCGATACTAGCTAATGCATCTACCTCTGCATTTTCTTCTCTAGGTATTTGCACTACCTTCCATGTTTTGAATTGTCTCACGAGCTCCTGTGCTCTTTCAAGATACTATTGCATTCTAGTCTCTCGAGCAATGTAAGCCCCCTGTATCTGATTTACTACCAGTTGTGAATCGTTGTTGATCACAATTTGCTCGATTAAGAGCTCCCGTGCAAGTTCAAGCCCTGCAATAACAGCTTCGTACTCTGCTTCATTGTTAGTGATATGATAACACTT
This sequence comes from Nicotiana knightiana, assembly GCA_005239525.1. Classification (NCBI taxonomy): domain Eukaryota; kingdom Viridiplantae; phylum Streptophyta; class Magnoliopsida; order Solanales; family Solanaceae; genus Nicotiana; species Nicotiana knightiana. Next base: position 17,983 of record ML381119.1, read on the forward strand.
TATAGCTTGCCGTGTCTTTTCACCCGTGGGTGATATCAAGACTATGCCTAAGCCAGCGCCTTTTACATTTGAAGAACCATCGGTGAACAAGGTCCACAGGCCTAGATTAACCCCGTTAAAGAGTTGTAACTCTTTTTCTACTTCAGATATAATTCCATTACTAAAGTCAACAACAAAATCAGCTAGTATTTGAGACTTAATTGCAGTCCTAGGCTGATAAATTATCTCATGCTCACTTAATTCTATGGCCCATTTGGCTAATCTTCCTGACAATTCTTGTTTATGCAGAATATTTCTTAAAGGATATGAGGTCACAACAGTGATTGGGTGGCATTGAAAATAGGGTCGTAATTTTCTAGATGCCATTATTAAAGCTAAAGCTAACTTTTCCAGATGTGGATATCTAGTCTCAGCATCTAGCAAAGTTTTACTTACATAATAGATAGGTGATTGTTTACCTTTTTCTTCTCTTACCAATACTGCACTTACAGCAATTTCTGAGACAGCTAGGTAGATGTACAATCTTTCCCCTTCTTTTGGCTTTGAAAGCAGTGGTGGTTTCGATAGATAAATCTTCAGGTTCTTGAGGGCTTGCCGACATTCTTCAGTCCATTCGAACTAATTCTGTTTTTTGAGAACTAAGAAGAATTTAAAACGTTTTTTGGAAGATCTAGAAATAAACCTCCCCAAAGCTGTTATTCTTCCTGTCAGTCTTTGAACCTCCTTTTTATTTGTTAAAAGATCAGGTATTTCCTCTATGGCTTTAATTTGAGCGGGATTTACCTCTATTCCTCTGTTTGATACAAGGAAACCCAAAAATTTGCCTGATTGCACTCCAAAAGCGCATTTCTCTGGATTCAACTTCATATTATACCTGCGTAAAATATCAAAAGCAGTAGATAGGTGCTGGAAATGGTCTTGTGCTTGTGTTGATTTTACCAACATGTCATCGATGTACACCTCCATCATTTTTCCCAGATGTTCTTGGAACATCTTGGTCACTAGCCTTTGATAGGTGGCTCCAGCGTTTTTTAGGCCAAAAGGCATGACTTTATAACAATAAGTTCCCCTATTCGTGATAAATGAGGTTTTTTCCTCGTCTAAAGGATCCATTTTAATCTGATTATAACCAGAATATGCATCTAGAAAGCTTAATAGTTCATGACCTGCGGTAGCATCAATCATTTGATCTATATGAGGCAATGGGAATGAATCTTTGGGGCATGCTTTGTTTAAATCAGTATAACCTACAAATACTCTCCACTTGCCATTCTTTTTAGGTACTACCACGGTGTTTTCTAACCAGTTAGGGTACGTTACCTCTCGTATCGAACCAATCTTCAAGAGTTTCTGTACCTCTTCGTCNCAAAACAGTCTGCGTTAGCCTTTAAATAATCAATTAACCTACCTCTTCGAGTGGGGCTTAGCCTCGTGCCGATATACACTTTCTACTCAGGTTTTTGTTTAGATAACGGAACAGCTTCAAGCTCCTTCGTAGTTGTTTTGATGTGCTCATCTTCCTTCGGTTCATGAATGACGTCCGGTCTGGAATTCACATCTGTGTGGTATAGTACACCTTCCGTTGTAACTTGACTCCTTTTTGTAAGTATTTTCTTTCGTGCCTGTTTTAGCAATAATATCTTCCGTACCTATTTGGGCAGTAATATTTTTCATGTCTGTTTTGGCGGTGTTACCTGTTTGGGAGATTTCCTTATCTCGTAATTATTCCACCTCTATTTTCTTGTTGTAGTGTACCACAAAATTTATATTTTTTGCGGTCTGCTGATCTCCTTTGATTTGTTGAATCCCCCATTCAGAGGGAAATTTAATTACCTGATGCAACGTGGAGGGNGTGACTTGGAACCTAGCTGTTTTGATCACCGCCTCATCATAAGTGTTAAGCTCAATTTCTTCTTTTGTTATAACCGTAGAGTTATCAAACCCGGATATGCCTCGTGCTTTTGGGATTACTTGATTCCCCAGTAGCATTTCTTCTACGACTCTTAGCAAAATGATATTGACTGAACTGCATGGATCAATCAACACTCTTTTCACGTTAGTGTCATGAATAAGTACAGATATTACCAGAGCATCATTGTGCGGAAGCATTAATCCGCTACTATCTGCATCATCGAAGGTTAATCGTCTTCTCCACTAGCACGTTTCCCGAGAGTAATTGTGAACTTTGTGGTTGTTTTGAAAATCACTCCGTTTACTTCTTCACCTCCGTGTATTACGTTAACGGTTCATTTTGGAGAAGGAGGCTTTGGGGGCTCCTGCCTGTTCCTCATACATGCCTGTTTACCTTTATCACTAAACAATTATGTTAAATAGCCCTGTTTTAACAAATTTTCTACTTCACCTTGTAAAAATCTGCAATTCGCAGTTTTGTGCCCATGATCGTTGTGAACTTCACACCAGTGATCTGGGTTTCTTCTATTTGGATTTGACCGCATCTCTTTGGGCCACTTAACCTTGTCTCCCATGTTCTTCAATATTGAGACAATTTCAGTAGTACTTACATTAAAGGTATGATCCCCAATATGAGTACTACCTCTAGGTCGTTCATCTCGATATTTTCTGGATCTAGACGAGGATGAGATTACATCTCTTCCTTGTAGTCTATAGTCTGACCAAGCGTTTTCGAACCTGGGGTGGATATCGCGTCCCGAGGGTCCTAAGTAAGGATTGTACCTGTTTTTGCCTGATCTTCTATCTGATTATGGACGTCTGGATTTGGAATGATCTTTATCTCTCGAATGAGCAATGATATCTTCTTCTATTCTGAGTTTAGTGTTGTACCTGTTAAATACATCGTTCCATGTTGTGGGGGGAAATTCTCTTAGATTCTTCTTAAGTCGCCTGGTGGCTTCTGAGATTTTATCGTTCAAGTTGCTTGCAAATGCCATGGCTGCCCAATTATCAGGCACTCTGGGTAACTGCATTCTTTCTCGTTGAAACCTATCTACAAACTCTCGGAGTAGTTCCGTGTCTCCTTGTTTTATTTTGGATATGTCTTCCATTCTCTTCTCAAATTTTTGTGCACCAGAGTGTTCTTTTATAAATGAATCTGCAAGCTCAGCAAATGAGTTAATAGAATTTTCAGGGAGAAGAGAATACCAGGTTAGAGCCCGTTTGGTAAGTGTTTCCCCAAATTTTTTGACAAGGACTGATTCAATCTCTTGTTTCGTTAAGTCGTTGCCTTTTACCCCAGT
>ML381119.1:24957-38704 GCA_005239525.1 Nicotiana knightiana
GAGGATTTAGAGGAGACTCTTTGAATTTTAATTGGATTATGGTAGTTGAACGATCAATATATTAAATATGGTATTAACTTTACAATAGGCAGCTCTAAAACTTTGGGCTTGTGTACCCCTTTTGGCCCAACCTAAGGAGTTAAACTTGATTGAAGCCTTAATGGGCTGTTTCGTCAAGCTGGCCCAATTCTGAATTTGGTAAGGAAAGTAGAAAAACTAGAATAATAGTTTACAATATCCAGTCCATATTTACAAAAAAAAAAAGCCAAAGAAAAAGATTACATTATTACAATACCATTTTACCACGAAATAAAACTTCCTAAAAATGAAAAAATAATAAGTAATAAAATGAAGAGGAAGAAAGAAGAAAAAGAACAATATTGCTCCTGTGCAAGCTGGCCTTCAGCGGCTTCGAAATCTATATTCTTCTGGCTATTTTCTTAGTCACAAAACGACTAACTTAATAAACCATTCCTTAGGCATATTATGAGGCAACATGACCATTATTTGGTCAAATTTAATCCTAATCATGCGATAGTGTTAATTTTAAAGGACCTGACCTACTTTGGTGTACTCTTCTTGGAATGAACCTGACCATAAAGAGGTTAGGTTCAGTTCCGAGGATGCAAACCCATCAGTCCTTTAAGTCATTCGTATTATGGCCTGAATTCTCACAATGACTTAACTATTCTTAGGCATTTCTTAAGGCATGATTCTGACCATTTATTGGGTTCAGATTCCTGTCTTAATACCTTTGTAATGATAATCTAACTACTCTATAACTGTTTATGTATTATTATTGGGTGAGTCTGACCATGAATGGGTCAGACTTTCAATCCCATAATTCCACATTAGCCTAAATTTAGATCTCCATGGACACTTGCTTATTGAGTCCCTTAAATGACCAAAAGGACTCAAATAAGAGTATTTTAACTAATAAGTCCAAAATTGCTAATTGGACAGTGATACCAATAGGTTCTTAAGCATTCGTAGGATGAGTCATACCATAAAAGGGGTTTGACCCAACCTTGATGATGTTCCTACATCATTTTTGACAGAATAGGTTCTTTGCCTTTTATGGACTGAATCTAACCATAGAAAGGGGTTAGATTCAACTCCATAAAGGTCCTATTCATCTCATAATTGTTCTGTAATTTTTTTTTGATTCTTTGGGCATTTTGGAGAAGGTGAATCTAACCATTTGAAAGGTTCAGATTCCCTACTCTCAAGCCACTGTTGGTTACCCATTTTGTACCCTTAAGGGGTGACAAACTACTGTTTAAGCACCTAATATGGGGTGAATTTGACCATTATAGAAGGTCAAATTCATCTACCCTAGTGCTGTTTCATAACAATATCTGGATATTTAAAACCTAAACCAAACCAGTATTTAAACATCTTTATAGGATGAACTTAACCATTGGAGGTTAAGTTCATTACCCTTGATGCTGTTTTACAACACAACCATTGATTGCACAGTCATATAAAAGACAGTTTTGAGATGAAACAGGCTTATGTAAAATTCAGAGATTAGAAAACTAAACAATCATGATGTGTTACTCTATATACATGCATATAAGTTTATACAGAAATATGTCTAAACAAATAAAAATACAGATTCATAGAGGAAAGACAAACAGATTTCACATTTTTTCATATTTCATAAAAAGAGAACTCAGTTTTACATACCTTTAGAGTAAGATAACAACAGAAAAGCCTGACCAAATAAAGGTCAAGCAGATGGGAGTCAGCAGAAAAGAAGAGAAACCCAGCAGCAAACAAACAGCACCCACGAGCAGCAAGAAACTCACAGTAAAGAAATCCAGGAAAAGATGATTTTTGAATACCAAATGATTGAATAAGACAGCAACAAAACCCAAGTCCTTTAGGAAAAAAGACCACAACTACCAGACAACCTAAGTTCAGATTGTTTCCCACTCCTACTGTAAATCCTTTTTGCTTCTATTTTCCAAGTTTTTTTTTAGTAGTCAAAGCTGTATTTTCCAGTCCAAAAGATTCAAGGAAGAGTCCCAAAAAAAAAAAATTCCTGAGAAAGGTCTCCCAAAAATCTCTCCAAAATCAATCTCTCCAAAAATCCCCTCTCAAAATCAATCTCCCAAAATCAATCTCTCAAAAAATCTCAAAAATCCATCCCTTTAGTGGTAAAAAGTGTGTGCATATATAGGGGCAGTTGGGATAGGATATGCTCATCATATTCCTTATCCAATAAGCTGGAAATAGCACCAATGCTGCTGTCACCCTTATCCCTTGGGACAGCTGCCCCTATTCCAGAAATTTTCAGCCACCATAATTACCCTAATACCCTTAAGAAATCTGATTTCAAAAGTCTAGAAGGTTCTTGGGTTGTTACACCCAAGATTCCCTCACCTAGGATTCCTAATATACCCCTTGAAGTTCCTGAAATTACCACTAGGTAACCAGGGTTAAACTTGCTTGGGTTATTATTATCCCTAGTTAATTAATCCTAGTTAGCTCACTTTAGTTTAACTAATGATTATCCTTAACTAGAATTAGGTTAGTTAGTTAAAGGTTAGTTGATTAAATGTCTAGAGTTAGCTTTCATACTAACTATCTATGTTTAAGTTATTTAATCATCCGTTTAATTAGACTCAATAGAGGTTAGTCAACTAAGTTCTCTTAACTTAGGTTAAATGAATCTGTTTTAGTCCATTAACCTCAAACTAATTGTCTTAAACAGATTTTATTTTTAGTTAAATACTTAAGAAGCTACCTAAGTTAATTTCTAGATTGAAGAAGTTGGAATCATTTAAATGTGAGACTAAGTGAATCAATTATTCTTAAGCTTAGTTAACTCAAATGCACAATTGAACCTAACTAGTTGTCTTAGATCAAATGAAAATAATTAAGTTGTTTAGACTTGATTAATTAGGGTGCTTAATCTCTACTGATTTAAAACTGGTTTAAGAAGTTGATTAGGTGTTGGATAATTATTAAACCTTGGTTACATGATTTATTTTAGTTAATTAGTCCTAAACTAATTACATTAGGCAGATCTTAGGACTTAATTAGTTGTTTAAGAGACTATTAGACTAGGTTAATATATTATGCAAGTGATCATGGGGGAATTATTGTTAACTAAGTTAGTTTTGATAAGTCTAGGTTAAACCTTGACCAAACACTGTTTAGAACTCAGTTTTTTAGCCTAATTGGTTGATTAGTTTAAGGCTAATTAATTACTTTAGATTAATTAGGTTGAACTTATTAGACTTAGTCAATTGTATTATTACTTAGTTCAAATGTACACTTAATTATTCGCACATAAGTGTCTCTTCATTACCTAATTAAACTATTACTTGATTGATTAAAATCGATTGAAACTAAAGTTGAAACCAAAAGAAAGTAAGTAAAAAAAACAAAACAGAAAGTATAATTAGTATAGGCTTGCCTATTCAAACAAACAAAACTAACAATTCAATTAAAACAAACATCATGTTACTTAAACAGAAAGGTTCATGAACTCCTAAACCAGATTATTAATCAATCCTTAAAGCGAGAAACTTAATAGTTGAGGAAAAAATAGGGAAAGAAAGGGGGAAAACAGTCTGCGAGGAAATAATAATCTCTAACCAGTGAAAAATTTAAAACATGAGGTACGGATCAGGTACGCATGCATATTTGGAATTAAACAGGCCAAGAAAAGAGGATATTCAACAAAAAAAACCAAACTCGAAACAACGATTTCAAACTAAATAACATAAATCTGAAATGGTTATTATACCTTTGACGTATGCATATTAGAGATCTAAACTAAATCAAGAACAAGCACATGCTATATGAGAACAGTACAACACAACCACATGTATCAAACACTGATGCATGCGATTTGATTTTTTTTTAAAGTGAAGAAACGTCAGAAAAGAAAAGACAGGGGGGAAGGGATACCCGCGGGGTGCTGACAGATTTAGGCAGGGTTTGGAAATGATCCAAACTCACATGAATCAACAGCTCTCATCAAGAGCTGTTGACTCATGTAGCTTTGAACCATTGATTGTTCTGAATCGACTTGGTAATGGGAAACTAGGTTTTCTGCCTTTCTTAGATCTGAAATCGAAGGGATTCGGGTGGGTTTTTGGGGAAACTGATGGTGGGATGGGGTTAAGGGTGAGGAGAGGATCATAGGGTGAAAGTTTGGGGTGGTTCGGAGGTCGTCCGCCACCGGTAGGCGATTTCCGGTGGGCGGAACACGGTAGGAATCCTAGGCGGCTAGGGTTTCTTTAGAGAGAAGAGAGAGAGAGAGANGATCTATTTCGATCAATGGCCAGGATTTAATCGACTAGACCAAAACGGTGTCGTCTGGTTAGGCTGGGGCAGGCCGGGTAAGGGATTTGGGCTGGGTTGGACTAGGTAGTTTCAAGGGATTGGGTTTGGTCCTGGGTCTTTCTTGGCCCAGGTCCAATTTTGTTTTCTTAGTTAGTTAACTTAATTATTCTAATTAAATTAAACTCTAACTTAATAAAAAAATGTAGCAATTAATTTCAAACCTTATTTTTCATATATGTAAATAAAACAACCAATTATATATTATTAATTAAATCTATGATTTATCGAATAAAATGATTAACTTTTATAGTAATTAGTTATTAAAAACTACATTACGTTAAATACTCGTCATTTGTCTATTATTTAATTAATTATAACTAATCACTTCATAATGCAAAATTTTCAATGATTTTGAAAGATGAATTATGGATATGCAAACAATGCAAATAATTCACAATTAATTACTGAAAAATCAATCAATATTCATAAAATCAATTGATTTATTGGGATTTTTATAGGACGATACAGCGAGTAAAAATCACATGCTCACAACTGCAACATAAATAAAATAACTCAGCCGCCTTTTCCAGGCCTCAGCTATAACGAACTCTCAAATAATTTCTAAATTTCCAAACTTTAACTTTAAATGAAAATAGTGCCAAAAATATGAAAAGTAGTGCAAATAAAATAGTAAGTTTCCAAATCTTTATTTTTCTTTGAAAATCAGTAAAATATATAAATGTCCTCCCTTATCGCTCCTTGTTGCGGCATGCAACCCGCTCCCACCTGTCCACCCTTATTGCTCCTCCCTAAATATATATCACCCTTATTCCTCCTGTTGTGGCGTGCAACCCGATCCCACCTGTCCACTCTTATCACTCCTTCTTGCGTCGTGCAACCCGCTTCACCAGACATCTCATATCAATTTATTTATAAATTTCACAATTCAGGCCAAGACTTTCACAATATTTTTGTTTCAACAATTGCAAACAGAAAACAATATAGCTCGTAAGCTTTAACCAATATCATTCCATAACAAAGCCAGCCATAATATATGTAACCATCATAACACTGTCAACCCAACTCAGTCTTTATATATCATGATATAATCAAAAGAACAACCAACACTTTTAACCCAATTACAACAACAATTGGGAATAAATCAATGAAATTAAATAACCACGTAAACCTTAACAATCACAAAACAGTTAAACTGCATTTCTCACAACTTCCTCAATATTATCAAAAATGAAACCAACAGGAACATATACATATATATACCTCGTAAAAATAATGCCAAAAAGCTCAACCGTTTTGTACCACAAGGGAACCAGCTAAAAAAACCAATACTCTTTCTAAAATAACTACAACAATATTTAACAACAAAATACCAAGGCCAAGTAGTCATAGAAATATAATAAACAATTAAGACAAGAATCAATTAAGTTCGTAACGGAAAAGGGATCATGCTTAACATGCAATTTGGTGGTGCATAGATACTCGTCACCTCACCTATACACCACACAAATGAATTTCACATAGCAAACAAGTGGGGATTCCTATTCCCTCAAGTCAAAGTTAGACCAAACACTTACCTCAATTTCGTAGGCCACTCACTGCTCAATTATGGATTTTCCTTTAGAATCTTGCTCTAACTTGCTCGAATCTAATCATAATTAATTCAATATCATTAATTAAGGCTAAAGGAACTAACTTTATTGAAAATTATAATTTTTCCTAAGTTTTTTCAAAAAAAGTGAAAACCCGATCAGGGGCCTGCTTGGTCTAAACTCGGGGTTCAGACCAAATTACGTTTATTCATTCACCCACGAACCCCAATATACAATTAGTTTCGAAATCCGACCTCAATTCGAGGTAAAAATTCGATTTTTATAAAATTCCCTTATTCTACCCAAACCCTCAATTTTTACCATGAAAATTCTTAGTTTTTTTATTTAAAAGTGATGAGAAACAATGAGTAATTGAAAGAATAAAGTTTAGAATTGATTACCTATGACTTGAGGATGATATTTGGTGAAGAAATTCATTCCTAGGGCTGTGGGGTTCGAAAATTGAAAGAAGAAGAAGTCTGCCCGCTTTATATATATTTTTCTACCAGCTATTATGCCTCGTTTATCATGCCAAATGATCCCGAAACTCAATTTTATGCCTCCAATAGATTCCTTGTAAAATTCTAGTCAAGTTAGGTATTTGAATCACTCAATTTAATCTTATAATGAAGGAGATATATAGGTTTTAATATTTGCAAATAGTACAGATTTTTAATACGCCGTCAGTAGCAATTTCGTAAGTAACCTGAAAAATCTTGCAACCTTAGTAAAATGATCATAAAATCCTCATACGATGTCCAAATTCGATGATTCTTTTTGCTATAGGTCCGTAATTACGATACAGATCTAATATTTCATTCAAATATAAATCAGAGCTTATTTGTTCAATATGATATCATTTATGCTTGAAGAAACGACGTCGGAGCATAAGAAAGAACGAGTGCAACACAACCCAAACCTATTTAAAACTCACTGGAGCCCTCGGGGCTCTAAACCAAATATGCATGCAAGTCTAAAATCATCATACGGACTTGATCGTGCGATCAAATCATGAAAATAACATGTAAAACTATGAATTAAACCTCAAAACTCATTATTTTTCTCAAGAACACTTAAACTTCACTATTTATCAACCGGACGTCCGAATCTCGTCAAATAAATTTCGATTCTCACCAAATTTTGCGGACAAGGCTTAAATATCATAAAAATCTGTATCAAGCTCGGAACCAAAATACGGGCTCGATACCAACGATTTCAAACGTTAATTCATTTCTTTATTTCATTAATAATTCAGCAAAATAATTTCTTTCAAAAATTGATTTCTAAGGCTTGGGACCTCGGAATTAAATTCCGAGCATAAGCCTAAGTCCCATATTTTACTGCGGACCTCCCCGGATCGCCGAAACACAGATCCGAGTCCATTTATTCAAAATGTTGACTCAAGTCAACTAAAACCAAATTTTTTTAATTCTAAAAATTATTATTTCTTATATTTTCACATAAAAGCTTTCTGGTTTTACGCCCGGACTGCGCACACAAATCGAGGTAGTGAAAATTTATCTTTTTATGGTTAATAAGCCTAGAACGGAGTTTAAATTCATAAAATAACCCTTTGGGTCATCACATTAAAAAGTTAACTCTCGGGCTCACTTCGTCCAAACCCAAAATTTGGACCAAAACCTGATTACCTATTCACCCTCGAGCTCGGTTATGTAATTTATTTCTAAATCCGACCTCAATTTAAGGTCTAAATTCTAATTATACAAAAATTCCTAATTCTTCTCAAACCCCCAATTTCCACCATGAAAATCCTAGATTTTAGGTTGAAATCTTATGACATGTAATGGGAAGTTGAAAGAAAATAGGTTAGAATCACTTACCAAAGAATTGGGGAAGAATGGCTCTTGGAAAAATCGCCTCTAGGGTTCTGTGGGTTTGAAAATTTAAAAGAATGAAATAAATCCCGTCTAACATAGGTTTTACCCAGTTGCAGATGTCGCAATTGCGATATCATGTTCGCAATTATGAACATCGCAATTTCGAGAAAGAGGTCGGAGTTGCGAACTCCTCTCAGAATCCCAGTGATCGCAATTTCGATAAGATGGTCGCAAATGCGAACCCTGATGTCCTCGCAAGATGCGGATCATTCTTCGCAAATGCAAAGATCCTCAAAATAGTGCTAAGTCACAACTGCGACTCTGCTTCGCAAAAGAGGAACTATCAAGATCTCAATTGCGAACTTTTTCTCGCAAATGCAACGACCCCCACCCATGCCCAGGCTCGCAAATGCGAATAATTCTATGCAAATGTGAGGCTCACAAATGCGATATCTGCAACAGACACCAGAAACTAAGTGTACTAGATATGTTTCTAAGTTTAATTTCATTCCATAGCCTATCCAAAACTCACCCGAGCCATTGGGAATCCAAACAAAATATGCATACAAGCCTAAAAACATCATACGAACTTGCTCGCGTGACCAAATCGCCAAAATAACACCAGAACTATGAATCAGACACCAAAATCAAATAAAATTTTGAAGAAACTTTAGAACTTCTATTTTAACAATAGTACGCTCGATCACGTCAAACCAAATCCATTTCTTACCAAATTTGACAGACAAGTCATAAATATAGTAACGAACCTATACCGGGTTCTGAAATCGAAATACGGGCTCAGTATCAACAAAGTCAAACATTGGCCAAACTTCTAAATCATTAAGCCTTTAAACTTCAATTCTTTTAACAAAATACGAAAACTCGAGCTAGGGACCTCATAATTCGATTCCGAGCATACGCCTAAGTCTCAAATCATGATACAGATCCATCGGGATAGTCAAAACACGGATCCAGGTTTGTTTGCTCAAAATATTGACCTAAGTCAACTCAAATATATTTTAAAGGAAAAATTTCTTACTTTACCAATTTTTAACGTAAAAGCCTTCAAGAAAAACATCCAGAATACACACGCAAATCAAGAAAGGCTTAAAGGAGCTAACAGAGGCTTTGAAATACAGAATTAAGGTCTAAAACTCTTGATGACCTATCGGATCATCACATTCTCTACCTCTAAGACAATCGTTCTTCCTCGAACGGACATAGAAAAGTACATGGGGTGGTGAAAAAGTGTGGATATCTACTTCGCATATCTGACTCGGACTCCCAAGTAGCTGCCTCGACCGACTGACCTCTCCACTGCACTCGAACTGAAGGATAACTCTTAGACCTCAACTATCAAACTTGCCGGGCTAGAATAGCCACCGACTCCTCATCGTAAGTCAAATCCTTGTCCAGTTGGACTGAGCTAAAATCTAACACATGTGACGGATCACCGTGATACTTCCGGAGCATGGACACATGGAACACCAGATGAATTGCTGATAAACTAGGTGGAAATGTGAGCCTGTAAGCCACCTCACCCTCTCTCTCCAGAATCTCAAAGGGTCTAATGTACCTAGGGCTCAACTTGCCCTTCTTTCCGAACCTCATCACAACCTTCATGGGTGAAATCCGAAGCAATACTCTCTCTCTGATCATGAATGCAACATCACGAACTCGACAATCAACGTAACTCTTCTGCCTGGGCTGAGCTGTGCTAAGTCGATCCTGAATAATATTAACCTTATCCGAGGCATCCTGTACCAAAATTGTACCCAAAAATCGAGCCTCCCACGACTCGAACCATGCAACTGGCAATCGATACCGCCTCCCGTATAATGCCTCATAGGGAACCATATGAATGCTCGATTGGTAACTGTTGTTGTAGTCAAACTCCGCAAGTGGAAAGAGCTTATACCACGAACCTCCGAAGTCTATAACACAAGCGCAGAGCATATGCTCCAATATTTGAATAGTGCGCTCGGACTGTCCGTCCTTCTGAGAGTGAAATGCTATGCTCAACTCAACCTGCGTGCCCAACTCACGCTGTACTGCTCCCCAAAAATGCAAGGTGAACTGTGTACCTTGATCAGAAATGATAGAGAAGGGCACATCGTGAAGACGGACGATCTCGCGGATGTAGATCTAAGCCAATCGCTCCGAAGAATAGGTAACTGACATAGGAATGAAATGCGCTAACTTGGTCAACCTGTCCCAGTAACCCATACCGCGTCGAACTTCCTCTGAGTCCGTGGGAGCCCAACAACAAAATCCATAGTGATACGCTCCCACTTCCACTCAGGAATCTCTAACTTATGAAGCAAACCACCAGGTCTCTGATGCTCACTCTTTACTTGCTGCCAATTTAGACACCAAGATACATAAACAACTATCTCCTTCTTCATCCTTCTCCACCAATAATGCTTCCGCAAGTCCTGATTTATCTTGGCCGCAAGTCCTAATAGAATACCGGAAACTGTAGTCCTGCACAAGAATCAACTCACGAATTCCATCTACATTGGGCACATAAATACGACCCTGAATCCTCAAAACACCATCATCTACATCAGTAACCTTCTTGGAACCACCGTGTCGTACTGTGTCTCTAAGGATAAGCAAATGAGGGTCATCATATTGCCTCTCCCTGATACTCTCAAACAAGGAACACCGAGCGACTATACAAGCTAGAACACGATTGGGCTATGAAACATCCAACCTCACGAACTGATTGGCTAAATCCTGAACATCTGATGCAAGTTGTTTCTCACCGACTGGAATGCGTGCAATGCTGCCCATATTCACTGCCTTTCTACTCAAGGCATCGGCCACCACATTGTCATTCCATGGGTGATATAAGATGGTGATATCATAGTATTTCAATATCTCCAACCACCTCATCTTCCTAAAATTAAGATCCTTTTGTTTGAACAAATACTGAAAGCTACGATGATCCGTGAAAACCTCACACGACACGGCGTAAATATAGTGCCTCCAAATCTTCAGCGCATGAACAATAGTTGCCAGCTCCAAGTCATGGACATGGTAATTCTTCTCATGAGCCTTTAACTGTCGCGACACATATGCAATCACTCTGCCATCCTGCATCAATACTGCACCGAGCCCAACACGAGATGAATCAAAATACACCGTATAAGATCTTGAACCTATAGGCAACACCAACACTGGCACTGTAGTCAAAGAAATCTTGAGCTTCTGAAAGCTCGCTTCACACTCGTCTGACCATCTGAACGGGGCACCCTTCTGGGTCAATCTCGTCAATGGGGATGCTATAGACAAAAACCCCTCCACAAACCGAGGGTAATAACCCGCCAAACCCAAGAAACTCCAGATCTCCGTAGCTGAAGTGGGTCTAGGCAAGTTCTGAACTGCCTCAATCTTCTTAGGATCCACCTGAATGCCCTCTACCGATACCACGTGCCCCAAGAAAGCGACTGAGTCCAACCAAAACTCACACTTTGAAAACTTGGCATATAACTGGTTGTCCCTTAGAGTCTGAAGTAAAATCCTAAGATGCTGCTCGTGCTCCTCTCAATTGCGGGAATAGATCAAGATATCGTCAATAAACACAATCATAAAGGAATCCAAATAGGGGTTGAACACTCGTTTCATCAAATCCATAAATGCTGCAGGGGCATTCGCCAACCAAAATGACATCACTAGAAACTCATAATGCCCGTACCGAGTCCGAAAAGTTGTCTTAGGGACATCAGATGCCCTAATCCTCAACTGATGGTAGCCAAACCTCAAATAAATTTTCAAAAACACCTTGGCACCCTGAAGCTGATCAAATAAGTCATCAATCCTCGGCAATGGATACTTGTTCTTGATGGTAATTTTATTCAACTGTCGATAATATTTTCACATCCTCATCAATCCATCTTCTTCTTCACCAAACAACACAGGCGCACCCCCAGGGCGAGACACTAGGACAAATGTAGCCCTTATCAAGTAAATCTTGCAACTGCTCTTCAATTATTTCAACTTTTGAGGGGCCATACGGTATGAATGAATAGAAATGGGCTTAGTTCCCGGATCCAAATCAATACAGAAGTCAATATCTCAGTCGGGTGGCATCCCCGACAGATCTGCAGGAGACACCTCTGGAAACTCACGAACAACTGGTACTGAATCCATGGAAGGAACCTCCGCACTAGAATCGCAGACATAAGCCGAATAAGCTAGACACCTCTTCTCGACCATATGACGAGGCTTCACATAAATGATAACAGTACTGGTAGAATGACCAGAAGTCCCCCTTCACTCTAATCGAGGTAACCCCAGCAAGGCTAAGATCACCATCTTTGTGTGACAATCCAATATAGCATGAAAAGGTGACAACCAATCCATACCCAAGATGACATCAAAATCTACATATCGAGAAGTTGAAGATCTACGCTAGTCTCGAGACTCCCAATAGTAACCACATACGAACGATAGACACTATATAATAGAATCTCCCATGGATGTGGACACATACATAGGAGCACTTAAAGAATCACGAGGCACAACCAGATATGAAGCAAAGTAGGATGACATATAAGAATAAGTAGAGCCCGGATCAAATAGAACTGTAGCATCCCTATGACAAACTGAAACAATACCTGTGATAACAACGTCAGGTAACTCAGCCTCAGTCCTGGCTGGGAAAGCATAACATTGAGGTTAGGCCCCACCACTCTGAACTACATCTCTAGGGCGACCTCTAACTGGATGGCCTCCACCTCTAGTGGCCTGACCTCCACCTCTAACAGTCTGACCTCTACCTCTGGCTGCCTGACCCCTGCCTTTGGCTGGCTGAGCAGGAAGTGTAACAACCGGTGCTGGAACCATGGCAAGAGAACCCTACTGATGTGAGCTGCCCGGTGCCCGAGGAAAAAATCAAGCAATGTGCCTCGGGTCACCACAAGTATAACAGAACCTCGACTGCTGTGGTGGCTGACCCTGAAACTGACCCTATCGACCTGAGTAACCACACATAAAACTATGGAGCGGAGGTGTACTAAAAGGAGTTGGTAGTGTACTGTAGGCTAGCTGATCGAGATGAGACATATGAGGGCTGCAACCACCTGAAGCACTGTGAGATGCCTGAAGTGCTGAATGAAACGGCCTAGGAGGATGGTCTCTACCAAAAGTACCCCTACCTTCAGACAAGACGCCACTGAATGCACCAGAGTGACGAGGCCTCTTATTAGACCCCTGCTCTCTCTCCTATGCAAGAACGACCTCGATCCGCCCGGAGACATTGGCAGCCGCCTGAAAATATATCTCACCCCCAGTCTCCTTGGCCATCTGAAGCTGATAGGGTGAGCAAGTCCATCTATAAACCTCCTCACCCTCTCCCTCTCAGTACGAAGCAAAATAAGAGCATGACAGGATAGATCCACAAAACGGGTCTCGTACTGAGTAATAGTCATATTGCCCTACTGGAGACACTCGAACTGCCGGTGGTAATCCTCTCTCAATGTGATAGAGATGAACTTCTCTAGGAAGAGCTGAGAGAACTGGTCTCAAGTAAGAACAGGTGACCCAACTGGTCTGGTCAACACGTAGTCCTTCCATCATTTCATGGCAGAACCCGTCATCTGAAATACAAAAAAATCGACCCCATTGGTCTCAACTATACCCATATTCCACAACACCTCATAGCAGCTGTCAAGATACTCCTTTGGGTCCTCCGAAGGTGTACGACTAAAGTGAACTAGAAAGAGCTTAATAAACTTTTCCAATCTCCATAAAGCCTTAGAAGATATGGGGGGTCCATCACCGGCCTGTGCCGCAACAACTGACTAAACTATCCCAACTGGCGGGGCTGCTGGAGTCTGATATTGGGAGCCATCTGCTCCAGAGTGTGAGTAGTGGGAGTCTGTGCTCCTCCCACAGCCTGAGAGACGGCTGGTGCCATAGAAAATGTACCGGCCTGGGCCACACTCTCCATAAGGCCTACCAAACAGACTAGAGCATCCTGAAGCACTAGGG
>ML381122.1:0-12363 GCA_005239525.1 Nicotiana knightiana
ACAGCAGTGTATGTGATAAACAGGTTGCCTACTGCCTTGCTCAAAGGAAAATCTCCATATGAGATTCTACATAAACAGCCACCTAGATTGAGTCATTTGAGAGTGTTTGGATGCCTTTGCTATGCTACTAACATGAGAAAAGAAGACAAGTTTTCCCCCAGAGCAAGAGCATCCATACTTCTTGGATATGCAGAAACACAGAAGGGATACAAACTGATGGATTTATCTACTAACTGTTTCTTTGTCTGCAGAGATGTAATGTTCAAGGAGCACATCTTTCCATTTTTTAAGTCAATCTCTCAAGTTCCAATTACAGGGGAGAACACAACAACAGAGATGTTTGCAACATCAACACCTCTCAGTAGTAGAGATTTGCAACCTGAGAATGAAGCAGCTGCAGAAAATGCCCATGTTGAGGAGCACTTGTCAACAGAAGTAGAAAGGGAGAACATAGAAAAATATGCACAGGATGAACAACATTTATCAGCAATTGCAGAAGACAACAACTCAGATATGTCTGAAGCAAGAGTTGGTGAATCTAGTTCAGATGGTGCAAGGATACTAGCACCAGCACAACAACAATCTATATTGCACAATGATGTCATTGTTTCACCAGTTGTAGAACTGGAAGGCAATGAAATAAGGAGATCAAAAAGAACCTCAAAGGAGCCTTTATGGTTGCACGACTATGTAACCACAAAAAGAAGTCAGGGATCCTTTTATCCATTATCTAACTACTTGTCCTATGACAAATTGAAGGATAAATGCAGAAGTTTTCTAACCAACATTTCTGAAATGACTGAGCCAAAGAATTTTGTCGAGGCTTCAAAGGACAGAAAGTGGATTGAAGCTATGGAAATAGAGATTAAAGCACTAGAAGACAACAAGACTTGGGATGTTGTTGATTTGCCAAAAGGAAAGAAGGCCATTGGGTCAAAGTGGGTATATAAGATCAAGTACAAAGCTAGTGGAGAAGTAGAAAGGTTTAAGGCAAGATTGGTTGCTAAGGGATACAGTCAAAGGGAAGGTTTAGACTACAATGAAACCTTCTCACCAGTTGCAAAAATGGATGTGTACAATGCTTTCCTACAAGGTGATTTGCATGAGGAAGTGTACATAGAGCTCCCTCAAGGTTTCAGAAAGCAGGGGGAGACAAAGGTTTGCAGGCTATTGAAATCACTATATGGCCTAAAACAAGCTTCAAGGCAATGGAATATCAAGCTAAGTGAGGCCCTCATAGCTGCAGGATATGTTCAGAGCCTTTATGACTACTCCTTATTTACCAAGAGAAATGGTGAAGACTTTGTAGCAGTGCTAGTATATGTAGACGACTTGTTGATAACTGGAAACAACACACAGTTCATCAATGAGACCAAAGAGGTGCTACATCAACAATTTAAAGTCAAGGATCTTGGTGATCTTAAGTACTTTCTGGGAANTCAGAAAGCAGGGGGAGACAAAGGTTTGCAGGCTATTGAAATCACTATATGGCCTAAAACAAGCTTCAAGGCAATGGAATATCAAGCTAAGTGAGGCCCTCATAGCTGCAGGATATGTTCAGAGCCTTTATGACTACTCCTTATTTACCAAGAGAAATGGTGAAGACTTTGTAGCAGTGCTAGTATATGTAGACAACTTGTTGATAACTGGAAACAACACACAATTCATCAATGAGACCAAAGAGGTGCTACATCTAATTTAAAGTCAAGGGTCTTGGTGATCTTAAGTACTTTCTGGGAATCGAAATGTTAAGGTCCAAGGATGGAATACTTTTGAACCAAAGAAAGTATTGTCTCCAATTGATTTCGGACCTTGGTCTAGGAGGTGCCAAACCTATTCTGACCCCAATTGATCTCAATCAAAAGTTCACTTCTGCAGAATTTGATAGGCACACTGGTGTTACGAATGACGAAATACTTTCTGATGCAACTGAGTATCAACGACTAATTGGTAGGCTGATCTATCTCACCAGCACTAGACCAGACATTGTGTTCGCAGTCCAGACTCTCAGTCAATTCATGCAAGAACCCAAAAAGTCTCATTGGGATGCAGCTATGAGAGTTGTCAGATATCTCAAACACGAGCCAGGGATGGGAATTCTTCTAGGCAAATCTAATGAAGATAGCTTAACTTGCTTCTGTGATGCTGACTGTGCTAGTTGTCCAAACACACGCAAGTCTGTTACAGGATACTTGATCAAATTTGGTCACTCCCTCATCTCTTGGAAATCAAAGAAACAACATACAGTATCAAGAAGCTCTGCAGAGGCAGAATACAGAAGTTTGGCAGCAGTGACAGCGGAGGTCGTATGGTTATTGGGGTTGTTTGCTGAGTTAGGCGTGACTATCAAGTAGCCAGTGCAAATCTACTGTGATAGTAAATCAGCTTTACAAATAGCTGCTAATCCTATCTTCCACGAACGTACCAAACATATAGAGATCGATTGTCATTTTGTACGTGATAGAATTAAACAAGGTCTACTCGTGCCTCTCTTCATAGGGACCAAAGATCAACAAGCTGACTTGCTAACAAAAGGACTTGGTCATTCACAACATGCCTTTCTTTTAGGCAAGCTTGGAGTGTTTAACATTCTGCATCCTCCAGCTTGAAGGGGAGTGTGAAGATTAATTAGTTAGTTAACATTGTAATAGTGTTAAGCTTGAGTTAGTTATAGTTAGTTAGTGGTTAGTAGTAACTATAGTTAGGTTGTTAGAACTAGAGTTAGTTGACTCAACTATAGTTAATTTACTCATACATATATCCTTGTATCTTGGTTTTCATTTTAACAATACACAATACACAGATTTACATTTCTTTCTTTTCTCTCCCCTGTAACCGTCTTCTTCCTTTATCCACCATTAGCCATGGTAGAGCTTGGTGTGAGCTTGCATGAATGAATCCGAGTTGCATTTTGTGATTATCGAGCTCACAGATATCAGCCCGACTGAGTGTAAATCATTATGGTTGATCGCTCTCCAAAGTTCCACAGCACCTCCAAACACGTGCACAATCGGTTGAAGAAGAAGAGAAGATAAAGGTGTTTTTCTGTCTTTGAGAACTTCTATATCTCGCACGCAAGGGGCAAATAGACCCGTTTTGTCTTCAGGACCAATTTCTCTTGTGCGCAAGGTCACTCCCTTTTACTATCTATTTACAAGCCCACCAAAGAGAAATTCAATATATAAATAGAAGAAAAAGACTTTCCACAATAAAGCGAGGGACACTTTGTCTTTCACAAAAGACAAAGAAGGAAAAAAGAAAAATGAATTATAAAAAAATCTTTGACTTTGCATTACCAAATATAAATAATACCAATAATTTACACAGAGACAGTGATATCAATATTAATTTCGTTAAATTTAGGATTGCTAAATGATACATGATTTTAAAAAGTAATGTTTGAATAAAATCGATGATTTTATTTTCATATCATCTAATATATTGAAATTAAAATTGATGGGAGCGAAAGATTAATTTGTCAGGGTTGATTGAGCTAACGATCAACAATTATATATCTCATTTTTTGTCAAAATGTGACTCCAATGTTCCCCTATTTTTAGCTGCAAAATATGGGATGAATAATGTTACTTCAAAATTTGGAGTGACACTATCATCTCCTCCATTACTATTTATCCTTACTTTATTATTATTGTTATTATTTAACTCTTTTAATTTATCTCTTTATATATACCTAATTATGTTTATGCAATATCTTTATAATATTAATTTTAGATATTAAAGTTTGTGTATTTTGATAAATTAATTTTCGTGCATTTATTATTTTTATATAAAATTGTAAGTTAATTTTATTATAAGTTATAATTGTACAAAAAATATATAATCATATTAAAAAATGAATGGTGCAAATATAAAATATTAGATGTTGCTAAAATTGAAAGGTGCGAGTATAAAATATTAGATGTTGCTAAAATTGAAAAGTGAAAATTAAAAATACATTAAAATTGGAAATACATGAAAAGAAGTGTTATATGATATAATAACTACATGTACTATACTGCACAACATGATAATCGAGGATGAGCGTGATCTTAATGCACCAATTCAAGATGATTGGGAATGTCCACCTCCAACGATAAAAATGGTAGTAGATGAAAATCACTAAAAAATAATTTTTAGTTCGACTCAAAAGAATTAAGGACAAAGATGCTCATTTTATACTTTGTAATGTTAAAATTATTTTTAGTATCTTTTTACGTACACCTAAACCAAGTCTAATTCAGTGCGGGAATTGTCTCTTCATTGTGAAAATAAATTATAGAGTATTTTCTGTGTGCATGTCTATTTTTCTTTTAGAAGGGATGGTGGGAAACATTAAATTTATGTGACCACAAGTACGTATTTTATTCATTTATAGCAACGATAGCGATATCGACCAGAACTTTAATTCTAACCTATTTTCTATTTTAAAAAATGAAGAAACAAACATTTAGCTTTCAATAATCCAAAAAAACAAGGAATTATATTTATATGTAGAGTTTTTCCTTTTTTTTAGTTCTAACTCAGATATTAGTATGTATCCAGATGTAGATGTCCTTGTCTAGGCTATTGTGGTTCTTATAATTTCAATATAAATATTAAGTTCTGTAATATGGCCAATTTTTTTGCTAGTAGGGTCCATTTCATATAGGCATAAGCCTATTTGGAAGAAGACTTAACTGGCAATATTTTTACTTGGAGCCAAAGTATCATTGTGCGGTAGAGATTGGTGTCGCGCCTCTTTTTCTTGCGAAATCGGGTTTCGACATGTGACAACTCTTTTAAGGAGGTGTTAAAAGAGAGAGTCGCCACCTAACGGGTTTGAGGTGCGTTAGGGCACCTATTTGCAAGTAACTCTGGTTTAACCAGTTTCTGCCACCAAAGATCGGGTAAGGGCTCAAATTACCTCGAAGAGAAGGTGTTAGGCATTCTTCGAGGTCCACAACTATGGGTCTCGCCCGAACTCGAATTATATGAATTAGTCAAAAAATAAGAGGGGAATGAAGTTGGGCAATTATTATCAAAAGTCTACCAGTAAACAAAAATTATTGATCTCAAGACAAGATGGGGGGTCCTAAGTTTTTTAGCCTAAAGGATCACCCCGTGCAGAATAAATAATACTTCGTAACTCCCTCGAGATGGGGTGTTACTTGTATTATTCAGCGGGCACAGACTATCATCTCCTGCTACCCGATTACTATCTTTAAGTTGTTACCTAAGGCGCACTAGTTGATTCTAAGCCGTGTCATATGCGTGCACTACCCGTCCCATGCATGTGGTCCAGGAGGCGTTTGGATCTCTATTTTGGATGGTTCTAGACCTAACTTAGACTGCTCAAAATGATAAAACTAGGCGACATACAAAACAAGTTGGACTTCATATAAAGGCAATAAAAGGCTCAAGTTAGTCTCCACACTTTGACAAGAAATGCACGCAAACAAATTAGGCGTTTGACAGTTTCGGAATTGAAACAAGTTAAAGTCATTAAGCCCTATAGACATGACTTCTATGTGACCTCAGAATTCAAACATCCAGGCAGTTTCATATGCAAGGTGCTAGCTTATAGGCATGATTTCTGAACAACTATATATTTTAGGGAATTTGGTATTACGTACTGAAATTACATATTTTAAGTGTTTAACCTATAGACATGATATCTAGGTGCAGTAGTTGGCAGTGATAAACATGGAAAATATTCAAAATTACTCAGTTTGATCCTATAGGCATACTTTCTAATAGTGGCAACGAAACAGTGTTTAATACTGGTCATAGACATGTCTCTAAGTGAGCAATTATAACAACAACACATTAACCAATTAAAACCCTATAGGCATGGTATCTAAAATACAGATTTTGTAGAACATAAGCTAACATGACCCTATGGACATAGCGTATCATGGATATGATGTAATGCAAATTGAAATATTGGTCACTTTATTTCCTA
The DNA here is from genome assembly GCA_005239525.1 of Nicotiana knightiana. Lineage (NCBI taxonomy): Eukaryota > Viridiplantae > Streptophyta > Magnoliopsida > Solanales > Solanaceae > Nicotiana > Nicotiana knightiana. Next base: position 5,942 of record ML381122.1, read on the forward strand.
TAGGCATGATATCTAACAAAAATGTAGAAGCAGAATATGTTAATAAACACCTATAGGCAAGTTATCTAACACACACAGTAGTAGAACATGTTCGAGCAAATTAAACACCTATAGGCAGGATTTCTACCCGTTTCATGCAAATATTAAAATAAACTCTTTTTTTTTTTGCTAACACCCCAATTGTTATTACAACATTATTACAGACCCAATGAGTGAAATAAATTAGAGAGTTACAAAATAGCTATAGTGGGCCTAAGGCAGGCCCAAAGTATACCCAGCCATGGCCAGGCCTTCAGTTTCATATCCAACAGGCTTCACCACAGCCCAGAAGTCATAGCCAATCAAACCTAGAAAAAATAATCTTCATTTTACACAAAATATCCAAAACCCAGTAGCCATAATTTGATCAAAAGTCAAAGGAGAATAGCCATTTATGCAAACCAACTGATTTATCCAGTAGGTAAAAAAGGGGCAAAGTTAAGCAATTAGGGAAAAGTGGCAAAGAACCTTGGACCCTAGTGTGTCAGAGTTCCCAAGGGCTTCAAGAACCCAGGGTAGTGCTCACACTAGGGAGGTTGATGGAGGAGACTTAGGGGGAGGCCTTGGCTTTCAACCGGCCCATATTAGAATCAACCAATAAAAATACTAATAAGGTAATAGGTTTGGAAAAGCATTTGCAAACACTATTATATAATCACATAATGAACTCAAGAAGCAAATTAACACATTGGGAAGGGTGACATATGCTAAGAGACAAAGAGCCTAGGATTGCAAAGTTAACAGGCAAGGCATTAGGTTAGTAAAACCAAGTAATGCAACCAGTTTAGGACTTAAAGGATCAAATTATACCAAACTCAGGATTAAACAGTATAATACAAACAATATCAGGTATCATACAAGGCATTAGTCGAAGAAGATTAGTTTTAAAAGATCAAAATTTATTAGAGGTACAGATTGGTCATGGTAAGAACACAAAGAGTAGTAACAATAGTCATAGGAGCATACTACAATTAGGGTAAAGGTCTTAAACAAGTTGGGGCAGGCTAATAATAGCAATTAACCACTGGAAGTTCATAATTAGGAAGAGAACAAGGATTAAACCATGTAATCAAAGCAAAACATTCAAGTTGTCAGCAACATTAAACTAAACATGCTTCATTCTGTCCAAATTAACTAAGTTAGTTGCAAAGACATTATTAAGCCAGCATTTATTAGGAAGAATTAAGCAGGAAAAGAGTCAAGAGAATATATTAGGTCATGCAATTCAAAGAACATGCTAATTAGAACATAATAAACATTGTGAAAGTTAGAAACTAACCAGTGATTGTTCAATAAACAAGAAAAGAACGACAGTAAGGACCCAGAGTCTCGAATGTGTCAAGTTCCCAGGGACTTCAAGAACCTAGAGCAATGCTCACACCGAAGAGAGGTCGAGAAGAATAGAAATCCGGTGTCTTTGACTTTCAACCGGCCAAGAGCCAAACATAAATAGAGTAGTAAGCAAATACATAGTAGAAACCTCAGTTTTAGTGAAAAAATAGCGATTCAAGTTCCGTCCAAAAAAGGGGAAGGGGAGTGGGTTTATATAGTGGTAAAATCAGTATGTAAGTAAGAAAATACAAACAATAAGACCATAAAAAGGAAATAATAACACATAAATCAATTAAAGAATCAAATTATGAGAATAAGCCGGTAAACCCTAATTTTTAGGAAAAACTAAATATTACCAGAATATATACAAAACAGTAGCATAGGACGAATATAGACACAAATAATACTAAAAATCAGAGAACCGGATCAATTTTGGTTCGATTTAAAGAGATATGAAAACCCTAGTTTTAGGGTAAGTAAGAATCAACAGAAAATACACAGAGATTCGTACCCACAATAGAACAAAGGATGAATATAGACGGAATAACATAAAGGTCAAGGATTTGAACCGATTTTGGTTCGATCTTGATGAGATCTGCTTGTCATGTTTAGACAAGCAATATAAGAGAGTAACCAGTACCAGGGGGAGGCCGTATATGGCAAGGAATAACCATGGAATCCCATATTGGGTGGGATTAGGAGAGATTGTAGGGGGCGATGGCTAGGGTTCTTAGGAGGGAGAAGGGAGGTGAGGATACGAGGGCGACAGACGAGTGAGAATGAGGTTAGGGTTAGGGTAGTTAAAGGGGGTGGTTTGATATGGGTCGGTGGTCTCAGAGATCAATGGCCACGATTAAAAGGGAAGTTGGGTCGGGTTATTAGGAATGGGTCGCGACCGGGTTTGGAGTTGGGTTAATTTGGTTTGGGTTGGGGGTTGTCTGGGCTAGTGTATTAGGTTTTGGGCCAATGTTTGGTCCAAAAAATAGGTTTAGGAATGGGCCAGTTTTTAAATACCCAATATTTAATAAAATTAATTTATAAAAGTAACTAATAAATAAAAAAATATTATTTGTACACTAAAATGATTAAAAATAATTACTTAACATTATAAAAATATAAAAATTATTATTTGCATAAATAATGCAATTATATAAGAATATGGGCTATTATTGCAAAAAAAAAAGAAGGTGCAATTAGCCTTAAAATGCAAACATAATTATAAAAAATGCACTGAAAAATATTTAAAACATCATGTTGGTATAAATGATAAGTTTATATGATTAAACCACCATAAAAATGATTTAAAGGATAATTACTGTATATTTATATAATAAAAATGCATAAATAAATTGATTTAAAGTCTTTAAAAATTATGGAAAACTATGAAAATGCTTGTATAGACTTATAAGCTGAATGATGATGTAAATATACTATTTTGAAAGTGTATATATATGTTGTTTTTTTAAAATATGAAGGGAAAATTGGGTGTCAACAATTGGTTGATCCATTTCCTTTTTCTTTTTATTAGTTCTTGGAGCCCAAGTTTGGGTCCTATAAAAGGAGGGCCATCTCTCTCATTTAATACACACCTTCAGATACAAAAGTAGAAGTATTTCTACTAGCTTTTGTCTTCCTTTTCATTATAGAGTATTTTGTAAGAGAGTGAGTGTTGGAAACACTTGTGTGAACCCTTTCTTTGGAGTGATCTTGTGAGGTTATTCTATGGGGTATTTGGGACTAACTAGAGTATTTACTCTAATTTTATACTCTCTTTTGTACTCTTGTTGGTATGATGAAATTTCTCTTCTCCTCTTGTGGATGTAGGTCACCTTGACCGAACCACGTTAAATTTGTGCCTTCTTTATCTGCTTTAATTATCATTATTATCAACTTGTGTTGTCTTTGTTATTGTTATTATAACATTGTTTGGCTAAATTTTGTACTACCCAGGTTCCCGACCCTAACGAATTGGTATCAAAGCCGGATCTAACCGGGTTAGTTTAAATAGCCAAAATGACTCTAACAAAGACTTATGTTGAGAAATTTGACTGAAGTGCAAACTTTGGAATGTGGCAATTAAAGATGAAAGTTATCCTAATTTAGGATGGCTTAGATTTGGCACTCTAAGAAAAGGAGAAGAAGACGGTAAAATGACGGACGAGGAGTTTGTCGTCATAGACAAAAAGGAAAAAGCAGGTATTATTTTAAATCTCTCAAATGAGGTTTTGCGTGAAGTTGCAGCAAAAAGCTCAACCAAAGGAATATGGGAAAAGCTGAAAACCATGTATATGAAAAGGACAGTGGAAAACAGGCTTTACCTAAAGCAAAAACTCTACACTTTTTATATGGCTGAAGGTACCTCTATACTTACATATCTCGATACTTTTGATTCTCTTCTTATGGATTTGAGTAACATAGATGCTGAAATCAAAGATGAGGATCAAGCTGTGTTATTGCTTGTGTCCTTACCCCAGTCGTTTAAATATATAAGAGATACTGTGCTTTATGGAAAAGATTATATCTCTTATAAAGATGTCAAATCTATTTTGAAATCAAACAAATAGATAGAGATATTATTGGAAAAACTAGCAGGAACCAAGGGGAAGGCTTGTTTGTAAGAGGTAGATCCAATAAGAAAGATTCAAGTACTGAGAGGCCTAAATCAAGGTCAAAATTCAGATACAGAAATTCCATGTGCAAATATTGTCATAAGAAAGGTCACATTATTTCTAAATGCTTTAAGTTGAAAAACAAAGAAAAACATACAGAAAAGAAAAATGAGCACAAAACTGACACTGCCGAAGCAAGTGTAGCTACTGATGAGACTGAGGGAATTTAGCAACTAATAATAGTTTCAAATCTAACAATGAGTGAATTTTAGATTCAGGTTGTTCTTATCATATGTGTCCCAATCGGGATTTGTTTACCACATATGAATCTGTTTAAGGTGGAGTTGTCTTGATGGGTAACAATGATGCCTGCAAATTTATTGGAAAAGGTACAGCCCGAATCAAAATGCACGATGGTGTGGTAAGAATTCTCACTGATGTTAGACATGTTCCCGACTTGAATAAAAATCTCATCTCTTTGGGTACTCTAGAATCTCTTGGGTGCAAGTACACAGGTGAAGGTGGAGTTTTAAAAGTTTCTCATGGTGCTCTTGTGATCATGAAAGCACGCAGATCTGGTACGTTGTATACTCTATTGGGATCTACTGTTACAGGTGCTACTGGAGTTTCAACATCAGATAAATCATATTCTGACATAACCAAATTGTGGCATATGCGATTGGGGCATATGAGTGAAAAAGGTTTTTCCATCCTCAACAAAAGAGGTCTCTTGTGTGGCCAAAGTACCGGAAATATGAAGTTCTGTGAACACTGTGTGTTCGGGAAGCAGAAAAGAGTCAGCTTCAAATATCCAGCAATTCATAGAACAAAAGGTACTTTGGATTACATTCATTCAGATCTTTGGGGCCCTTCACGTACACCGTCAAAAGGTGGTGCCAGGTATATGTTAACTATCACTGATGATTTTTCAAGGAAAGTTTGGGTTTATATCCTGAAAAATAAAAGTGATGTTTTCTTAACTTTCAAACAATGGAAAGTTTTGATTGAGAAGAAAACAGAAAAACAGGTTAAGCGGCTTAGAACAGATAATGGCTTGGAATTTTGTAACGATGAATTCAATGAATTTTGCAAGAATGAAGGAATTGATCGATACCGTACTGTGAGAATGACACCTCAGCAAAATGGTGTGGCGGAAAGGATGAATATAACTCTATTGGAAAGGGCTTGTTGCATGATTTCAAATGCTAGGTTGACAAACGCCTTTTGGGCAGAAGTTATATCTACAACTTGTTATATTGTCAACCGTGCTCCTTTTGCACCCTTAAACTTTAAGACTCCAGAGGAAATGTAGTCAGGTACTCCTACTAATTATTCTGATTTAAAGATATTTGGTTTCCCTGCATACATGCATGTAAATGATGGTGTTGACCTAAGTCACTGCATAGTTTTGAAGATTGACAAATGTCTGACCAGTTGAACTAGGTCCATCAGAGCACACATACTTGACCTGATGCGTTGGCACATGAACTGTATATGTATAGGAGATGAATGCGATTGTGAAGTATCAATGAACAAGGAGAGTGTCTCCTAATGCGAAAAGGTTGCAAATTGATAAGAGAATAGAAGTTGAATTCAGCAAGGACAGTAACAAAGGAAGGAAGTTGAGTTTAATACGAACTCGTTCTCCCAGGTAGAATTGTACCAGAACTGAACGACAAACTCAACAACTGACTTTATAAATAATTGAAGTATTCTTGCTTGAATTAAGAACGCACAAGTGCAGAAGTGAATCAAGATCTGAAAGGACAATTCCCAGATATTTTGCAAGCAGAATTACTGTGCGATATAAGGGCTACAGACCAACTAGAAGAACCAGTTCCATCTGTTTGTCATTGAGTCTAGTTGGTTGTTGTATGAGATTTAATATTGTATCTTTTCAGATTTCATAGAAGCAATTGTAATAGGTACGCATTGTTCAAGTTAGAGTTAACTTGAAGCTTGTAGAAATTAGCTAGAGGCTAGTTACTACGAAGGGATTAGAGTTAGTCCTAGGATTACAAAAGAGTTTATTTTGTAAGTCCGTTTGGCTCAGAGTTTTAGTGGAGAGTTTGAGAAAATCCTAATGAGAAGCAGGTCGTGGTTTTTTCACCTTTTGAGCCAGGTGTTTTCCACGTAAAAATCTCTGTGTTTTTACTTTAATGCTTTTATTATTCCGCTACAGTAGAAGTTGGAACACCAAGAAGAACTAGGTTCTTCTAGAGAGAAATCACTCAAAAATTGGGTAGCACACAAATTAACCTATCTTCTTGTGCAGTATTGCCGTCTAAAACATCAATTGGTATCAGAGCAGGTTATCCTTGAAAGGCTAACACCTTGGAGAAGATCAAGATGAGTGCACCACCCGAAAACTGGGAGGGTCAATGGTCACGCTCAACTATGTCTTATAGAAAGACTAAACGGGCGCTGCAAATATAATCTGGG
>ML381123.1:0-11313 GCA_005239525.1 Nicotiana knightiana
CTTAAACTCGTCAAACTTGGACTTGGGCGACACTGGAGACCCCTGGCGTTTGGGCTCTAACGCACCCCTAACGCCAGGGGGGCCTGGCGTTATGGCCCTAACGCCCCCCTAATGCCAGGGGCGGGCAGGCTTTATGGGGTAAACGCCCCCCTAACTCCAGGGGGGCCCAGGCTTCATGGGGCAAACGCCTGGCTATCGCCCGGGCGTCTCCTTTTGCGTATTTTTGACGTATTTGCATCCCTTTAGCTCCGTTTCCATTTCCAATTCACCTACACATAAAATNCACGATAATACATGCACGATTGGCGAAATTGCAGTTTAATTGCCATAAAATTAAAAAAAATGTAATTTTGTCATTTCGAAGCATTGGTTATGGTTCCTTGGGTCGTATTTGATGTCCTAGACAAATATAAGGCGATCCGGTTCCGACTCGGTACCACGACGTAAGGCTTGGGCCATGGCAGGCGATAATACAGGCACAACTGGCGCAATTCCACTTTAATTGCCTTGAAATACCAAAAATGTAATTTGGTCATTTCGAAGCGTTGGTTATGGTTCCTTGGGTTGAATTTGATGTCCTATACAAATATCGGGCGATCCTCTACCGGCTCCGTACCACGGCGTCGTGCTTTGGCCATGGCAAGCGATAATATAGGCACGACTAGCGGAATTTCAGTTTAATTGCCATAAAATTCCAAAAAAAGTAATTTAGTCATTTTGAAGCATTGGTTATGGTTCCTTGGGTTNTATTTGATTTCCTTGACAAATATAAGGTGATCTGCTACCGACTCCATACCACGGCGCCGGGCTTGGGCCATGCTAGGCGATAATACAGGCACGACTGGCGGAATTCCAGCTTAATTGCCATAAAATTCCAAAAAGGTTATTTGGTCATTTCGAAGTGTTGGTTATGGTTCCTTGGGTCATATATGATGTCCCGAAAAAATATCAGACGATCCAATACCGGCTCCGTACCATGGCGTCGAGCTTGGGCCACGACACGCGATAATAAAGGCACAACTGGCTGATTTCCAGTTTAATTGCTATAAAATGCCAAAATATCTAATTTGGTCATTTCGAAATGTTGGTTATGGTTTCTTGGGTCGTATTTGATATCCCGGACAAAATATCAGGTGATCTGTTAGCGGCTCCGTACCACGGCGTCGGGCTTTGGCCATGGCAGGCGATAATGAAGGCACGACTAGCGGAATTCCAGTTTAATTGCTATAAAATGCCAAAAATGTAATTTGGTCATTTTGAAGCATTGGCTTTGGTTCCTTGGTCATATTTGATGTCCCGGGAAAATATCAGGTGATCCGGTACCGGCTACGTACCACGAATTTGGGCTTCGTCCACGACAAACGATAATACAGGCACGACTAGCGGAATTCTAGTTTAATTGCCATAAAATGCCAAAAAATGAAATTTGGTCATTTTGAAGCATTGGTTTTGGTTCCTTGGGTCGTATTTGATGTCATGTACAAATATCAGGCGATCTGGTAAATGCTCCGTACTACGACGTTGGGCTTGAACCACGGCAGGCGATAATACAGGCACGACTCGCGAAATTCTAGCTTAATTGCCATTAAATGCCAAAAAATATAATTTGGTCATTTCAAAGTGTTGGTTACGGTTCCTTGGGTCGTATTTGATGTCCTGGACAAATATCAGGAGATCTGGTACCGGGTCCGTACCGCGGCGTTAGGCTTGGCCACAGCACGCGATAATACAGGCACGATTGGCGAAATTCCAGTTTAATTGCCATAAAATTCCAAAAATGTAATTTTGTCATTTCGAAGTGTTAGTTATGGTTCCTTGGGTCGTATTTGATGTCCTAGACAAATATAAGGAGATCCAGTACCGACTCGGTACCATGACGTAAACCATGGCAGGCGATAATACAGGCACAACTGGCGCAATTCCACTTTAATTGCCTTGAAATGCCAAAACTGTAATTTGGTCATTTCAAAGCGTTGGTTATGGTTCCTTGGGTCGTATTTGATGTCCTAGACAAATATCGAGTGATGCGCAACCAGCTCCGTAGCACAGCGTCGTGCTTTGGCAATGGCAGGCGATAATACATGCACGACCGACAGAATTCCAGTTTAATTGCCATAAAATGCCAAAAAATGTAATTTAGTCATTCTGAAGCATTGGTTATGGTTCCTTGGGTCGTATTTGATGTCCCGGAAAAATATCAGGTGATCCGGTACCGGCTCCATACCTTGGCATCGGGCTTGGGCCATGGCAGGCGATAGTACAGGCACGACTAGCGAAATTCCAGTATAATTACCATAAAATGCCAAAAACGTAAGTTTGGTCATTTTGAAACGTTGGTTATGGTTCCTTGGGTCGTATTGGATTTCCTCGACAAATATACGGCGATATGGTACCGGCTCCGTACCACGGCGTCGGGCTTGGGCCATGGCAGGTGATAATACAGGAACGACTGGCGGATTTCCAGTTTAATTGCCATGAAATGCCAAAAAAAGTTATTTGGTCATTTCGAAGTGTTGGTTATGGTTCCTTGGGTTGTATATGATGTCCCGGACAAATATCAGGCGATCCGATACCGGCTCCGTACCACGGCGTCAGGCTTGGGCCACGACACGCGATAATAGAGGCACAACTGGCTGAATTCCAGATTAATTGCTATAAAATGCCAAAAAATGTAATTTGGTCATTTTGAAATGTTGGTTATGGTTCCTTGGGTTGTATTTGATATCCCGGACAAATATCAGGTGATCCGCTAGCGGCTCCGTACCACGACGTCGGGCTTTGGCCATGGCAGGCGATAATGCAGGCATGACTGACGGAATTCCAGTTTAATTGCTATAAAATGCCAAAAAATGTAGTTTGGTCATTTTGAAGCGTTGGATTTGGTTCCTTGGGTCATATTTGATGTCCCGAGAAAATATCAGGTGATCCGGTACCGGCTCTGTACCACGGCTTCGGGCGTCGGCCACGGCAGGCGATAATACAGGCACGACTAGCAGAATTCTAGTTTAATTGCCATAAAATGACAAAAAATATAATTTGGTCATTTTGAAGCGTTGGTTATTGTTCCTTGGGTCGTATTTGATATTATGTACAAATATCAGGTGATATGGTAAATTCTCCATACAACGACGTTGGGCTTGGGCCACGGCAGGCGATAATACAGGCACCACCGATGGAATTCCAGCTTAATTGCCATTTCATGCCAAAAAATATTATTTGGTCATTTCAAAGTGTTGGTGATGGTTCTTTGGGTTGTATTTGATGTCTTGGAAAAATATAAGGCAATCCGGAACCGGCTACGTACCACGACGCCAGGCTTGAGCCATAGTAGGCGATAATACAGGCACAACTGGTGGAATTCTAGTTTAAATGCCCTAAAATGCAAAAAAAATGTTATTTGGCTTTTTAGAAGTGTTGGTTATGGTTCCTTGGGTCGTATTTGATATCCTTGACAAATATCAAGCGAACCCATACCGGCTCTCCACCACGGCATCGAGCTTGGGCCACGGTAGGCGATAATACAGGCACGACTGGCGGAATTGCAGTTTAATTGCCATAAAATGCCAAAAATGTAATTTGGTCATTTCAAAGGATTGTTTATGGTTCCTTGGGTCGTATTTGATGTCCTTGAAAAGTATAAGGCGATCTGGTATCGGCTCTGTACCACGGCGTCGGGCTTGGGCCATGGCAGGCAATAATACATGCACGAGTGGCAGAATTCTAGTTTAATTTCCATAAAATACCAAAAATGTAATTTTGTCATTTCGAAGTGATGGTTGTGGTTCCTTGGGTCGTATTTGATCTCCCAGATAAATATTAGGCGATTCAGTAAATACTCTGTACGACGGCGTCGGGCTTGGGTCACGGCAGGCGTTAACAGGCACGACTAGCGGAATTCCAGTTTAATTGCCATAAAATGCCAAAAAATGTAGTTTGGTCATTTCGAAGCGTTGGTTATGGTTGCTTGGGTCGTATTAGATGTCTTGGACAAATATAAGGCTATCCGGTATCGGCTCCGTACCACGACATCGGGCTTGGGCCATGGTAGGCGATAATAGAGGCACGACTGGCGGAATTCCGGTTTAATTGCCATAAAATGCCAAAAAATGTAATTTGGTCATTTCGAAGCGTTGGTTATGGTTCCTTGCATCGTATTTCATGTCCTGGACAGAACAAGCGATCTGGTACTGGCTCCATACCACGGCGTCAGGTTTGGGCCATGGCAGGCGATAATACATGCATGACTGGAAGTTCCAGTTTAATTGCCATAAAATGCCAAAAAATATAATTTGGTCATTTCGAAGCATTAGTTATGGTTCCTTGGGATGTATTTGATGTCCCATACAAATATCAGGTGATCCGGTACCGACTCCATACCACGGCTTCGGGCTTCGGCCACGGCAGACGATAATAAAGGCACGACTAGCGGAATTCTAGTTTAATTGCCATAAAATGCCAAAAAATGTATTTTTATCATTTTGAAGCGTTGGTTATGGTTCCTTGGGTCGTAGTTGATGTCATGTACAAATATCAGGCGATCTGGTAAATGCTCCGTACAACGACGTTGGGCTTGGGCCATGGCAGGCGATAATACAAGCACGACTGGCGGAATTCCAACTTAATTGCCATTAAATGTCAAAAAATATAATTTGGTCATTTCAAAGTGTTGGTTATGGTTCCTTGGGTCTTATTTGGTGTCTTGGACAAATATCAGGAGATCTGGTACCGGCTCCGTACCACGGCGTCGAGCTTGGGCAACGGCACGCGATAATACATGCACAATTGGCGAAATTCCAGTTTAATTGCCATAAAATTAAAAAAAATGTAATTTTGTCATTTCGAAGCATTGGTTATGGTTCCTTGGGTAGTATTTGATGTCCTAGACAAATATAAGGCGATCCGGTTCTGACTCGGTACCACGACGTAAGGCTTGGGCCATGGCAGGCGATAATACATGCACAACTGGCGCAATTCCACTTTAATTGCCTTGAAATGCCAAAAATGTAATTTGGTCATTTCGAAGCGTTGGTTATGGTTCCTTGGGTTGAATTTGATGTCCTACACAAATATCAGGTGATCCTCTACCGGCTCCGTACCACGGCGTCGTGCTTTGGCCATGGCAAGCGATAATATAGGCACGACTAGCGAAATTCCAGTTTAATTACCATAAAATTCCAAAAAATGTAATTTAGTCATTTTGAAGCATTGGTTATGGTTCCTTGGGTCGTATTTGATGTCCCAGAAAAATATCAGGTGATCTGGTACCGGCTCCATGCCTCGGCGTCGGGCTTGGGCCACGGCAGGTGATAATACAGGCACGATTGGCGAAATTCCAGTTTAATTGCCATAAAATTCCAAAAAATGTAATTTTGTCATTTCAAAGTGTTCTTTATGGTTCCTTGGGTCGTATTTGATTTGCTTGACAAATATAAGGCGATCTGGTACCAGCTCCATACCACGGCGTCGGTCTTGGGCCATGCTAGGCGATAATGCAGGCACGACTAGCGAAATTCTAGTTTAATTGCCATAAAATGCCAAAAAGGTTATTTGGTCATTTCGAAGTGTTGGTTATGGTTCGTTCGGTCATATATGATTTCCCAAAAAAATATCAGACGATCCAATACCGGCCCCGTACCACGGCGTCGGGCTTGGGCCACGATACGCGATAATAGAGGCACAACTGGCTGATTTCCAGTTTAATTTCTATAAAATGCCAAAAAATCTAATTTGGTCATTTCGAAATGTTGGTTATGGTTTCTTGGTTCGTATTTGATATCCCGGACAAAATATCAGGTGATCTGTTAGTGGCTCCGTACCACGGCGTCGGGCTTTGGCCATGGCAGGCGATAATGCATGCACGACTAGCGGAATTCCAGTTTAATTGCTATAAAATGCCAAAAATGTAATTTTGTCATTTTAAAGCGTTGGCTTTGGTTCCTTGGTCATATTTTATGTCCCGGGAAAATATCAGGTGATCCGGTACCGGCTACGTACCACGAATTTGGGCTTCGTCCACGACAGACGATAATAAAGGCACGACTAGCGGAATTTTAGTTTAATTGCCATAAAATGCCAAAAAATGAAATTTGGTCACTTTGAAGCGTACGTTATGGTTCCTTTGGTCGTATTTGATGTCATGTACAAATATCAGGTGATCTGGTAAATGCTCCGTACAACGACGTTGGGCTTGAACCACGGCAGGCGATAATACAGGCACGACTCGCGAAATTCTAGCTTAATTGCCATTAAATGCCAAAAATTATAATTTGGTCATTTCAAAGTGTTGGTTACGGTTCCTTGAGTCGTATTTGATGTCCTGGACAAATATCAGGAGATCTGGTATCGGTTCCGTACCGCGGCGTTAGGCTTGGGCCACAGCACGCGATAATACAGGCACGATTGGCGAAATTCCAGTTTAATTGCCATAAAATTCCAAAAATGTAATTTTGTCATTTTGAAGTGTTAGTTATGGTTCCTTGGGTCGTATTTGATGTCCTAGACAAATATAAGGCGATTCAGTACCGACTCGGTACTATGACGTAAGGCTTGGGCCATGGCAGGCGATAATACAGGCACAACTGGCGCAATTCCACTTTAATTGCCTTAAAATGCCAAAAATGTAATTTGGTCATTTTCGAAGCGTTGGTTATGGTTCCTTGGGTCGTATTTGATGTCCTAGACAAATATCGAGTGATGCGCAACCAGCTCCGTAGCACAGCGCCGTGCTTTGGCAATGGCAGGCGATAATACATGCACGACCGACGGAATTCCAGTTTAATTGCCATAAAATGCCAAAAAATATAATTTAGTCATTCTGAAGCGTTGGTTATGGTTCCTTGGGTCGTATTTAATGTCCCGGAAAAATATCAGGTGATCCGGTACCGGCTCCATACCTTGGCATCGGGCTTGGGCCACGGCAGGCGATAGTACAGGCACGACTAGCGAAATTCCAGTATAATTACCATAAAATGCCAAAAACGTAATTTTTGTCATTTTGAAGCATTGGTTATGGTTCCTTGGGTCGTATTTGATTTCCTCGACAAATATACGGCAATCTGGTACCGGCTCCGTACCACGGCGTCGGGCTTGGGCCACGACACGCGATAATAGAGGCACAACTGGCTGAATTCCAGATTAATTGCTATAAAATGCCAAAAAATGTAATTTGGTCATTTTGAAATGTTGGTTATGGTTCCTTGGGTTGTATTTGATATCCCGGACAAATATCAGGTGATTCTCTAGCGGCTCTGTACCACGACGTCGGGCTTTGGCCATGGCAGGCGATAATGCAGGCATGACTAACGGAATTCCAGTTTAATTGCTATAAAATGCCAAAAAATGTAATTTGGTCATTTTGAAGCGTTGGCTTTGGTTCCTTGGGTCATATTTGATGTCCCGGGCAAATATCAGGTGATCTGGTACCGGCTCTGTACCAAGGCTTCGGGCGTCGGCCACGGCAGACGATAATACAGGCACGACTAGCAGAATTATAGTTTAATTGCCATAAAATGCCAAAAAATATAATTTGGTCATTTTAAAGCGTTGGTTATGGTTCCTTGGGTCATATTTGATGTTATGTACAAATATCAGGTGATATGTTAAATGCTCCATACAACGACGTTGGGCTTGGGCCACGGCAGGCGATAATACAGGCACCACCGGCGGAATTCCAGCTTAATTGCCATTAAATTGCAAAAAATATTATTTGGTCATTTCAAAGTGTTGGTGATGGTTCCTTGGGTTGTATTTGATGTCTTGGACAAATATAAGGCAATCCGGTACCGGCTACGTACCACGACGCCAGGCTTGAGCCATAGCAGGCGATAATACAGGCACGAATGGTGGAATTCTAGTTTAAATGCCATAAAATGCAAAACAATGTTATTTGGCCATTCAGAAGAGTTGGTTATGGTTCCTTGGGTAGTATTTGATATCCTTGACAAATATCAGGCGAACCCATACCGGCTCTGCACCACGGCATCGAGCTTGGGCCACTGCAGGCGATAATACAGGCACGACTGGCGGAATTCCAGTTTAATATCCATAAAATGCCATAAATGTAATTTGGTCATTTCGAAGGATTGTTTATGGTTCCTTGGGTCGTATTTGTTGTCCTTGAAAAGTATAAGGCGATCTGGTATCGGCTCTGTACCACGGCGTCGGGCTTGGGCCATGGCAGGCGATAATACATGCACGAGTGGTGGAATTCTAGTTTAATTTCCATAAAATACCAAAAATGTAATTTTGTCATTTCGAAGTGTTGGTTGTGGTTCCTTGGGTCGTATTTGATCTCCCAGACAAATATTAGGCGATTCGGTAAATACTCCATACCACGGCGTCGGGCTTGGGTCATGGCAGGCGTTAGTACAGGCACGACTAGCGGAATTCCAGTTTAATTGCCATAAAATGCCAAAAAATGTAGTTTGGTCATTTCGAAGCGTTGGTTATGGTTCCTTGGGTCGTATTAGATGTCCTGGACAAATATAAGGCTATCCGGTATCGACTCCGTACCATGACATCGAGCTTGGGCCATGGTAGGCGATAATAGAGGCACGACTGGCGGAATTCCAGTTTAATTGCCATAAAATGCCAAAAAATGTAGTTTGGTCATTTCGAAGCGTTGGTTATGGTTCCTTGGGTCGTATTTGATCTCTCAGACAAATATTAGGCGATTCGGTAAATACTCCATACCACGGCGTCGGGCTTGGGTCATGGCAGGCGTTAGTACAGGAACGACTAGCGGAATTCCAGTTTAATTGCCATAAAATGCCAAAAAATGTAGTTTGGTCATTTCGAAGCGTTGGTTATGGTTCCTTGGGTCGTATTTGATCTCTCAGACAAATATTAGGCGATTCGGTAAATACTCCATACCACGGCGTCGGGCTTGGGTCATGGCAGGCGTTAGTACAGGAACGACTAGCGGAATTCCAGTTTAATTGCCATAAAATGCCAAAAAAATTAATTTGGTCATTTCGAAGCGTTGTATATGGTTCCTTGCGTCGTATTTCATGTCCTAGACAAAACAAGCGATCTGGTACTGGCTCCGTACCACGGCGTCAGGCTTGGGCCATGGCAGGCGATAATACATGCACGACTGGAAGTTCAAGTTTAATTGCCATAAAATGCCAAAAAATGTAATTTGGTCATTTCGAAGCATTAGTTATGGTTCCTTAGGACGCATTTGATGTCCCATACAAATATCAGGTGATCCGGTACCAGCTCCATACCACGGCGTCGGGCTTGGGTCATGGAAGGCGATAATACAGGAACGACTGTCGGAATTCTAGTTTAATTGCCATAAAAGGCCAAAAAATGTAATTTGGCCATTTAGAAGCATTGGTTATGGTTCCTTGGGTTGTATTTGATGTCCCGGAAAAATATAAGGTGGTCTGGTAAATGCTCCGTACCATGACAGGCGATAATACATGCACGACTAAAGGAATTCCAGTTTAATTGCCATAAAATGCCAAAAAATGTAGTTTGGTCATTTTGAAGTGTTGGTTATGGTTCCCTGGTTCGTATTAGATGTCCTGGACAAATATAAGGCAATTTGGTATCGGCTCCATACCACGACGTCAGGCTTGGGCCTTGGTAGGCGATAACACATGCACGTCTGGCAGAATTCTAGTTTAATTGCCATAAAATGCCAAAAAATGTAATTTTGTCATTTCAAAGTGTTGGTTATGGTTCCTTGGGTCGTATTTGATATCCCGGACAATACAAGCAATCTGGTACCGGTTCTGTACCACGGCGTCGGGTTTGGGCCATGGCAAGCGATAATACATTCACGACTTGGAATTCCAGTTTAATTACCATAAAATACCAAAAAATGTAATTTTGTTCATTTCCAAGAGTTGGTTATGGTTCCTTGGGTCGTATTTGATGTCCTGGACAAATTACAGGTGATCCGATACCGGCTCCATACCACGCCGTCGGGCTTGGGCCACGACAGGTGATAATATATGCACGACTTGCGGAATACCATTTTAATTCCATAAAATGCCAAAAAAAATGTATTTTGGTCATTTCGAAGCGTTGGTTATGGTTCTTTGGGTCTTATTTGATGTCCTAAACAAATATCAGGTGATCCAGTACCGGCTCCGTACCACAGCGTCGGGCTTGGGCCATTGCAGGCGATAATACATGCACGAGTTGTGGAATTCCAGTTTAATTGCCATAAAATGCCAAAAGAATTGTACGTTGGTCATTTCAAAGCATTGGTTATGGTTCCTTGGGTCGTATTTGATGTCCCGAACAAATATCCGGTGATCCGGTACCGGCTCCATACCACGGCATCGGGCTTGAGCCACGGCAGGCGATAATTCATGCACGAGTTGTGGAATTCTAGTTTAATTGGCATAAAATACCAAAAAATGTACTTTGGTCCTTTCGAAGCATTGGTTATGGTTGCTTGGGTCGTATTTGATGTCCTGAACAAATATCAGGCGATCCGGTACCGGCTTCGTACCACGGCATTGGGCTTGGGCTACGGCAGGCGATAATACATGCACGACTTGCGGAATTCCATTTTAATTGCCATAAAATGACAAAACAAATGTAATTTGGTCATTTCGAAGTGTTGGTTATGGTTCCTTGGGTCGTATTTGATGTCCCAGACAAATATCTGGTGGTCCGGTACCGGCTCCATACCACGGCGTCGAGGTTAGGCCATGGCAGGCGATAATACAGGCACGACTGGCGGAATTCCAGTTTAATTGCCATAAAATGCCAAAAATGTACTTTTGTCATTTCGAAGTGTTGGTTATGGTTCCTTGGGTCGTATTTGATGTTCCTGTTGATACCCAATTTCCCCTCAAATTATTTTCTAACTTGTATGTATACTTTCAAAATCACTCCTTACAGTAACTGGTATTTTCTCACAGTTTTTCGTATTTTTATCAAATTATTTTCCTGTTTATTTAATATTTTATATTCCATAATTATTCATAAATGATATAATTTCAAATCATTTTCTTGCTCAACGTGTTATTTATATCCTATTTAATTCCCTTATGACTTTATTATTTCACAAATTAGCCAATATTGGCATCATTTAGTTAGTTTCAATAGTTTTTGCAATTATAGCACAAATGTGCATTTATACCATTTTAAAATCAGTGAATGATCATTTATAATTTTTATATCTTAGTCAATCACCTTAATTTCATTTATTTGGCCTCACTTTATTTTTTACACAATTATTAGCTATTTTATAAATTATTTAAATTATAACCAGTTTTAAACCCAATGCACATGACCCAAAACCCATTAACCAACCCAGCCCAAAACCCACAAATAACCCGGTCCAACCCC
>ML381125.1:0-13900 GCA_005239525.1 Nicotiana knightiana
TTTTAAAATGCCAAACGGCTAGATTTTAAAATTCTGACCGTCGGCCATTTTTTAAATTAAAAAGTCTTCTTTTTTTTTTTAAAAAGAGTCGTTGGGCCCGTATGGCCTGGTTGAACTGACCCAACCGCCTGCCGGTCCCGGGATCACGGTTCCAATCCAAAGGCCCACCCTATATGGGCTCTGAGGCCCCCCAAGACTGGACCCGCCACGGGCCGGCCCGTTGAGCCCACAAGCCCACATGGGCTGCGGGCCCGGTCCGGTCCCGGGTCAGGCCCGGCCGACCTGCCAGCCTTACTATGGAGTCTTTTATAAAGGAAGGAAGCATGTGCTGAGGGATGTTGGTGACCAAATCAAGTCTGTTGGTGCTGGAAAAAAAGAGATATTGAAAGTGAGATTTGAAGCTGAAGAATGAAGAATGAAGAAGAAGCCGGTTATTGAGAAGAGAGAGAAAAAATATCTCTGTTATTGCACAGTGTAAAATTAATGAATAACCCACTCTCACAAACATGTAACTCACTCTACTTATACTACTTACTAACATAATACACTTAATTAACTCAACTAACTCTAAGCTAATATGTACAACATTTAACTGATTATGTACAAGTATAGCTACCATGACTTCTTTTAACACTCCCCCTCAAGTTGGGTGATGAAAAATATTGATAATCCCTAACTTGCTAACCATTTCATTATGTAGCTGTCTTCCAAGTGCTTTTGTTAGTATATCTGCAATCTGATTCTTGCTGGGAACATATGTTGTTTTGATTATGCCCTGCTGCAGTTTTTCTCTAATAAAGTGACAATCGATCTCTATGTGCTTTGTGCGCTCATGATACATTGGATTCGAGGCAATCTGTATAGCTGCTTTGTTGTCACAGTGTAACTCCATAGGCAGGTCGACATGCACTCCCAATTCCTCCAGTAGTCCATGTATCCAAGTTAATTCTGCCACAGTGCTTGCCATACTTCTGTACTCAGCCTCTGCTGAGCTTCTTAAGACTGTGCTTTGTTTCTTGGATTTCCAAGAGATCATGGAGTCTCCAAATTTTATACAAAAACCTGTAACAGACTTCCTAGTTACTGAGCAGGATGCCCAGTCTGCATCACAGAATGCAGACACCTTGTTACTTTGTCTGCTGCTCATCAACAATCCTTGTCCAGGACAGTTCTTGATATATTTCACTACCCTCAATGCTGCATCATAATGAGACTGTTTTGGTGCATTCATAAATTGACTAAGTACTTGAACTGCATATGAAATATTCGGCCTTGTGATTGCTAAATAAATGAGTCTTCCAATAAGTCTTTGATACACTCTAATGTCTTCAAGTTCTGTGTCATGTTCTTGTAAACCAAAAAGTTTGTCATACTCCACATTAGTTAGCTTAGAGTTCTGGTCCAAAGGAGAAGTATAAGGCTTTGCTCCTCCTAGGCCACATTCTGACACAAGCTCTAATGCATACTTCCTTTGGTTCATGAGAGTTCCCTTGTGGGATCTTGCAAACTCAATGCCAAGGAAAAACTTTAGCTCCCCCAAATCCTTCATCTTGAAGTTATAGTTCAGTATATCTTTGGCCTTTTGAATCAAGACCTTGTCATTCCCTGTGATCAAAAGGTCGTCAACATAAACCAATATGATCACTATGGCAGTTCCTGTTTTCTTAGTAAACAATGAGTGATCCAATTTGCTTTGATTGAAACCAGAAGCTATGAGAGCAGAAGTGAGTTTTAAGTTCCATTGTCGACTAGCCTGTTTTAGGCCGTAAAGAGATTTGAGTAGTCTACACACTCTTCTCTCTCCCTGACTACTAAATCCTTGAGACAATGACATATAAACTTCCTCTGATAAATCACCATGTAGGAATGCATTGTACACATCCATCTGAAGCAGGGGCCATCCATGTTGAGCAGCTAGAGCCACCACACTTCTGATTATGACCATCTTTACCACAGGTGAGAAGGTCTCATGGTAATCCAAACCTTCTTGTTGAGTGAATCCTTTGGAAAATAAACGAGCTTTGTACCTTTCCACAGTTCCATTAGCCTTGTACTTCACCTTATAAAACCATTTGCAACCTATTGGAGACTTGCCTACTGGTAAATCAACTAACTCCCAAGTGTTATTGTCAGTAAGAGCCTGAACTTCAAGCTTCATAGCCTGTACCCAATTGCTGTCCTTAGCAGCTTGGTCAAAAGATGTAGGCTCAACAATAGAAGAGAAAGAAGTAAGATAGGCTCTATAAGAAGAAGATAGAAAGGAATAGTTGATGTGTGATGAAATGGGATAAGGAGTAGAGGAATACTTGACCTGATGAACATAATCAGTTAACCATAAAGGAGGGTTAGATGTTCTAGCAGATTTCCTCAGAGTGATGTCTAGAGATTGAGTAGGTTGTTGTTCAGTTGAAGGGCTTGAGACATTGAGGTTAGGTTGAGTGATAGGAGATGGTGGTGACTGTGAACTAGGTTGTTGATCAGAGGTTAATGACTGTGTTGTGGGGGACTCAATAGCAAGAACAGAAGGTAAAGGTGAACATGGTTGTATAATACCTTTAGAGGGGAATGTATCATTATAGGTAAAAGTAGGAACTGAGTTAGGAAATGTTGTAGTTGAGTTAGGAAAATGTGACAGTAGGAAAGTGGATTTAGGATGTCTAAAAGGAAATGTGGTTTCCCTGAAGTAGACATCTCTACTGACCAAAAAAACTCCTGATGAAATGTTGTATAGCTTGTATCCTTTCTGAGTTTCAGAGTAGCCATGAAGATGGCAGGGATGGATTTGGAAGAAAATTTGTCTGTGAAGCATGGTGTGGTAGCATAGCACAGGCAACCAAACACTTTAAGGTGCATAAGAGAAGGTGATTGACCATGAAAAAATTCATAAGGAGATTTCCCTGACAGTACTGAAGAAGGTAATCTATTAATAAGGTAAACAGCTGTAAGAACACATTCTCCCCAGAACTTTAAGGGTGCATGGGTTTGAAACCTAAGGGCTCTAGCCATCTCAAGAATATGTCTATGCTTTCGTTCAGCCACTCCATTTTGTTGTGGAGTGTGCACACAAGAGCTCTGATGGATGATTCCAAGAGAGGTGAAAAGATTTGTACATTGAGTGTTAAAGAACTCAAGACCATTATCAGACCTAATGGTCTTGATAGAAGCAGAGAACTGATTTTTAACAAGAATAATGAAAGACTTGATTAACAAAAACACATCACTTTTCATTCTCATCAAAAAAATCCAAGTTATTCTAGAATAATCGTCTACAATGGTAAGAAAATACCTATGTCCATTGTAGGTACATTGTCTATAAGGACCCCACACGTCCATATGTACAAGTTCAAAGGGAATTACAGTTTTTGTATGACTGGTAGGAAAAGGAAATTTAGTCTGCCTTGCTAAAGGACAGATAGTGCAAGACAATTGATGCTTATTCAATGCATGACCCTTTGGAAGTTGAACCTTTTGTAGGACTTCTAATGGAGCATGACCAAGTCTTTGATGCCATATAGAACATTGATCTGGAAGCTTTGGTGGTACTGAAGATGGAACATGAGAAGCAACAGGAACAGGTGCAGGAACTGCAATAGGAAATGTAACAGGACCAGAATTTGTGTTAGGTGTTGTTGCATTGAGAGTTATGGATGATGATTGTTCAGGTGCCTTGACAAGTGGAGACTTCTTGGCAGGTTGAAGTATGTAGAGTCCATCCTTCTCCTTAGCAATCCCCCTCACCTTGCCAGTGCAAAGGTCCTGGAAAATGAAAAATTCAGGAAAGAACAATGCACAACATTTCAGTTCCTTGGTAAGTTTGGACACTGAAAGCAGATTATATTTGAAGTTTGGGACATAAAGTACATTACACAATTCAAGATCATCAAAAAGAGTTAATGAACCTGTATGTGTTACTGATGTAATGTTTCCATTTGGTAGGTGAACTTTAGTGGTATTGGGAAGTACAGGAGCAGATTGGGTTAACAATTCCAGACTAGAAGACATGTGGTTCGAGGCTCCAGTGTCAATTATCCAGGAGTTAGCTTCAGATCCTGCAAACAAGCAAACATCAAGAAATTCTTTTATACCTGCCATGTTAACCTTTCCCTCTGCAACTGCTGGTTCACGACTAATCAATTTTAAAAGTTGATTGTATTGCTCTGAGGTGAATATTGGCATGTTGCTGCTTCCTGACGATCCACTTGCTTCTGGTTCTTCAACATGGCGTACATTATTAGCTGAATGTTCATGATTGAACTTGTTAGCTGGATAACCTCTGTTATCTCCTGAACTTTGTGGCCTTTCATAGGTTCTCCTTTTGCTGAACCTTTGACTGGATGGATATCCCACCAATTTGTAGCAGTTTTCTCTCTTGTGTCCCTTCATATGACAGTAATCACAATGTAGTCCATTGTTTCTCTTGAACTTATTGTTCTGTGTGGCAGCTAGGGCTGTAGGATCATTCAAACTCATTTGTTGTAGTGTTGGTGTGATTTGTGATATCATATTGGACTGTATCCTCTGACTTTCATCTTGCATTATCATATTATAGGCTTGGTTTAGATTTGGAACAGGAACTGTCAACAGTACTTGACTCCTCGCTTGAGCATATGTTTCATTTAATCCCATTAGAAATTGCACCAGCCTCTGCTGTTCCATATGTTCTGCATATTCTTTATGTTTCGCACAGTCACATGGTAGAAGCACCATGGACTAATATTCATCCCAAACACTCTTCAATTTTGAATAATACTCCGATACTGATAATGTGCCTTGACTTGTGGTACAAATCTCACGAAGCAATTGGTAGATTCTGGTCAAGTTATTCTTATCAAAATGTTCCTTAAGATCCATCCAAACACAAGTAGCATTAGTCGAATACATCATCCCATTCGCTAACTCTTTCGATACAGAATTAGTAATCCACGACAGAACAAACGCATTACATCGTTCCCATTCATGTTCTAGGTCATCTTCATAGTGTTGTTTGCATCAAGTTCCATCTACAAATCCTAACTTGTTTTTTGCTAATAACACAACCTTCATAGAATTGCTCCACGCTGTATAATTTTCGATTCCTGACAGTTGATGTGGAACTAGAACACTACCGGGACTATCCGATGGATGCAAGTAAAGAGGATGCCTAGGACGAATGTCTGTGAATCGATCTCTGTTCCTCACCTCAACTTCTTCAGATCCCGACATATCTATCCTCAATTTCTTAACAATTTGAATTCAAAAGTTCACCTCGACGCAAGTCATCGAAGGTAACGAATTCAGATGGAGTGCATGTTTCAGATCTTCAAAGTTCTCTCAATCTTCAGCAGGAACAAGGTTAATCCTTCAGAGATTCAGCTCAGAAACGCCATGGATCTAGAGGCTCTGATACCATATTGAAAGTGAGATTTGAAGCTGAAGAATGAAGAAGAAGCCGATTATTGAGAAGAGAGAGAAAAAATATCTCTGTTATTGCACAGTGTAAAATTAATGAATAACCCACTCTCACAAGCATGTAACTCACTCTACTTATACTACTTACTAACATAATACACTTAATTAACTCAACTAACTCTAAGCTAATATGTACAACCTTTAACTGCTTATGTACAAGTATAGCTACCATGACTTCTTTTAACAAGATAAATTATCATGTTCTCAACCTCAATTTGCAATGATTCAAGTTATTCCATGTGTAGAAAATAAGAACATACAGTGGTATTCCTTGGAGGCTAGCAGTGAAAATTACAAAAATGATCCTGGTTTAACATTACTGCTAGAAAAGTGCAGGGATTTATTTGTCGAACCTACTGCATTACCACCATCTAGAGGAATATTTGGTCACCAAATTATTCTTCTAAATTGTACTGAAACTATTAACAAAAGGCCATATAGGTACCCTGCAGTGAAAAAAGACATAATCGAGGGATTAATGCAAAAGATGTTGGATCAAGGCATAATTCAGCCTAGTTGCAGCCCATTTACATCTTTATAGGGTTAGCAGGAAAAAAAAGATAGCACCTAGAGGCCGTGTGTGGACTATAGGGACCTCAACAAACAGACCATAAAGAACAAGTTTCCAATTCACATTGTTGAAGACTTGTTGGATGAATTAGGTGCTTCAGATGCCTTTTCTAAGATTGATCTATGATCATGCTATCATCAGGTAAGGATGGTTGTTGCTGACACTCCTAAAATAGTCTTTAGAACTCATTCAGGCCACTACGTGTATCTTTTTATGCCTTTTGGCTTATCTAATGCACCTACTACCTAAGGGACTCATGAATACTGTCTTCTATCAGTTCTTAAGAAAATTTGTTCTGGTCTTATTTTATGACATCTTGATAGACAGCAAGGCTATGCAAGAACATCATCAATACCTACAATTGGTCTTCGAAGAAATAAGGAGACACCAGCTATTTTCAAAGAGGAGCAAATGCTCTTTTGGAGTCCAATGGATTGAATACTTGGGTCACTTCATCACTGCTAAAGGTGTCTCAACAGATCCCCAGAAAATTGCAGTTATACAGCACTGGCTCATTCCCAACACTCAAACAGTTGAGAGAATTTCTAGGATTAGTATGCTACTATAGAAGATTCATCAGAGGTTTTGGAATCATCATCCAACCATTGACTGACCTCTTCAAGAAGGAAGAATTCATATGGTCACCACAAGCTACTGAGGCTTTCAATAAACTGAAGAAATCCCATTGCGTTTATTAACAAAGCTCTTTCACAGAAAAATCACTCATGTTTGTTTATGATAGAGAGTTACTTACCATTGGACATGCTGTGATGAAATGGTCTCAATACCTACTGGGGCAAAGGTTCATCATTATAACTGATCGGAAGGCTTTGAAGTTCTTGATGGAGCAGAAGATTCACACCAACACTCAACTGAGGTGGTTAACCAAACTAATGCCATTCGACTATGTTTTAGAGTATAAAAAGGGAGCTGAGAATAAGGTGGCTGATGCATTCTCAAGAAGCAGTGGTGCTGAACTATTAACTATGGTAGTATTCTCAGACATATGAAATGATACAAGCCATCCTTGACAGTTGGAATCAAGACTTAAAGCTGAAGAAATTGATTGAAAAGGTACAGACAGATCTAACAAAACACCCTCAGTACACATGGTCTCATCAGCAACTACAAAGAAAAGACAAGTTATAAAGTCCACATCAGATAGTCTATAATATTTCATTGGCATTGCATATTACAAAGTGTCCATCCAGGAGTAGAAACAACTCTCAAAAGATTACAAACACTATTCTATTGGAAGGATCTCAACAAGGATGTCAGAACCTCCGTACAAAGGTGTGATGGCTGTCAAAAGAGCAAGTCTGATCTAGCAGCTTCACCTCGCCTGTTGGCATCAATACCTATTCCTGAAACTGTTTGTTCCCAAATTAGTATGGATTTCACTTAAGCATTACCAAGAGTTAAGGGATATGTATTGATTATGGTGGTTGTTGACAGAGTGAGCAAGTATGCTCATTTCATTGCCTTAAGACATACTTGTACTGCTCAATCAGGTTCTCAAGTCTTCTTGGATAATATTGTCAAGTTACATGGATTCCCTGAAGCAATCACTAGTGATAGAGACATAGTCTTCTTGAGCAACTTTTGGTAGGAAATCTTTCACTACTAAGAAAACTGGAATTCGCGACGGATAAATTGTAGATAACCAGCAAAATTCGTCGCTAATCCTACTTAGCAAAGGATTAGCGATAGATTATCAAAAAAAAAAATCTGTTAGCGATGAGCGATTTAGCGACAGACTAACGACGAAATTCTTAGCTAATTCCAGTTTTTTTAGTAGTTTTTGCATTACATGGAGTCCAATTCAACATGTCCTCAACCTATGACCCTCAGTCAGATGGCCAAACTGAGTAGTGAAGAGGTGTTTAGGAACCTACATGCGATGTTTTTGTGTAGAAGAACCTACTGGTTGGCTTGTCTGTCTTCCCGTGGCTGAGTATTGGTACAATACCAACTATCACTCAGTTGTTCATACCACTACATATGAAGCACTATATGGAACATCTCATCCATTACATCTTCCATATATTCCTGGTGAATCAGCTGCAAGTGAGGTGGATAGCATCCTAACTACTAGAAAACTCAAGCTACAACTACTCAAACATCATTTGTCCAGAGCTCAGCTCTGAATGAAGAATCAAGCTAACAAGCACAGGAGTGGCAGATTATTTCAAGTGGGGATTAGGACTATTTGAAATTTCAATCTTACAAACAAATAACTATCTCTTCTCAGCCATATCAAAAGTTAGCAACTAAGTTCTATGGACCTTTTCAAGTAAAAAAGAAAATAGGTTACGTGGCCTACGCTCTTTTACTTCCCGCACCAGTTATTAGTAGAAGTTAATAAAGTAATTGTTGGTTAGTTAGTCATTTCCGGAAGTTAATTAGTACTCAAAAGTTAGTTGGAAAGTTGTTAGAAGGAATTTTTCGTTCATTTTCAATTCAGTACATACAAGTGATTGTATTACATTCTGAAATTATCAATAATAAATTACAATTTATTCCTATAATTTCCATTCTTTTATTCCCTTTTTTCCATCGCCATCGCTAAACCTTTCAATCTTTCTCTGTTAAAGCTCCTAGCCAGCCACATTCAAACCTCGTATTCTTGAAATCCCAACACTTGAATAACATTGATAACAGAGCCCTCGATTCTCGGTGATAAAAATGACGAAAGGAGAATTCAACAACAGAATTGGGTGATCTCAAGGATCTAATGCAACACTTGATCACCATAGTAGGTTCATTAGCGGGTGAAGTTTCTCACCTAAAAGGTTTGGAATGGTGAACTGAAGTAGCAAATGTTGAACCCTTCGAAAAGAAATGAAGAGGATGTAAATGGGCCAACCAGATGTAAGTCCAGATCCAATGGTAAAGAATCATCTGAAAGCCATCATGTGGAAGATGAAGAAAATCAAACAGATGGTTGACAGTATTCCAAGTATACTAAGATTTCATTTCTTAGATTTTTTTTGAAATGATTTAAGGTTGTGGCTAGAAGTGTCAAAATGGTTATAAGAAAATAGTCATTCACTCATATTATTCATCAAAAAATAAGTTGTATAATGGACCATTTTACATATAGCGCTGATTTTAAGATGGAACTCTGTCTATGCAAAACTGGAAAGAGAAAAAATTACAATCGAATAGATAGCTTTTTAACTAATGTACACGTATGAAAAATACATTATATATTAATGAAATTACAAAAGTATAAAACTATTTAGTAGAATTAGAACCAAGTTGAACTGCATATTTTATTATCAAGGTGTAAGGGACAGTATTAGACGATTTTTTTTTTATTCTGTAATCTTTGTCTATTATCCATCTTTCAAATAAACCCCTATTATCCAAATCGCTAAATTGCATGTTTTCTTCCTTCTTTCCTTTTCTCCCTCTCTTCTACGATTAACTGAAATAACATTTTGTTCCCTATTTGGTAGTCTATAAAGTTTAAAGATATACATTATATTCCTTATATCTCAAACACTGAGATACGATTACTTACCGAGACTCCAGTAATTACTCATCTTATATATTTTTGGTGTTGTATATACAGACCAAAGCTTCTTTGATCTCATATGATTGAAGGTTGAATTATTAATAAATATTATGTGATTTAGTAATCGGAACAATTTATGTCCCAAAAAGATGCAATTTTGTTGTATCATCACTCGAAAAAAGATAAAATAAGCTTACCCCCTCAAGTGTTCCACTATCGGAAGGCGTCATAATGTCTTGAATAAAGAGTAGCAATTTATATGCATATGCATAATAATGCTCGATGGGCACCATATTTAGGTAACAAAAATTCTCAATGATAATTTAGAAAAAAAAAAAAAAAATAGCCAAAATAGAAAATCAAATAACTGCAAATAATTAAGTCAAGTACGCAAAATATTTGGTTAGCGCTTTGATTACACACCAAAAAAATGAGATCCTTCCATAGAATTGAGTACCCAATCATCTTAAGTATCTTGTAGTTGGTAGGAGAAACACCCACTATCATATTTTAATTGTAGGAGATACAATTTTCCCTTTGAAATTTTTGGAACCATCGTCGAAGCACCAGTTGACACCCCATTGTAAAGCCTTCGAAGCCGTAGCTATGATTCCGTCACAATTAGTAGGGCAAGCGTAAGTGAAGATGATAACCCCGTTATCATTATGCAGAATTTCACTTATGCCGCTCTTGCCAGTTCTCTTGATAAAACTTTCATTAGTATCAAGTTTTCAGCTCCCTGAAGCAGGTCTATCCCAAGTAATATAATTATTAATGATATTTTGCCTTAGCATTTCAACATATTTACAAAATCGAGTCCAATAATTTTACGGGGTCAAAAAAGAATTTTTTAATCTTTTGAGGTGTAACATCAAGGACTGCTCCACACCCTGTTCATTCACATTGCATGATTGATAAAGCCAAGTGCAAGCTTATATACACAATACAACGGGAAAATAAAACTTACCAAGAGGACTCTTTTATTGCAAACCTTTAAAATGGACAATTACTGCTCTCTTTTTGCCATCTTGCTTACTAAATCTTGTTTGTATACTCCAACAACAGCAAAAGCTACCCAAGCAGGTTTTCTTCTACTCCATAGACATACGGAGAGTGCATTACGCAGTAAAAATTGCAGCAATTGCTAACAGTAATGGCTGGAATCAAAATAGATCAATAAACAGCCTTTTCAACAGGAACTAATATTCACAACTTAACCACATAAAACCAAATTAGAGAACTTAATTATCAGACGAAGAAAGGTATAATAGTCATTATTTTTACCTACATTTTTGTGAACGTGATTCCTACGAATAAACTCTAAGGAAGATATAATTACAGTGAGTATAGCCCATAGCTATTAGCATATTTACATGTATTAGAAAAATAGGGGTCTAGTAAAAAGTTGAAAAGTCCAAATATCAGTAAGGCTAATAGCTTACTGATAGTTGCTGCTAATGGAACTAATGACTTCATAGCCCAATACCTCGGAGTAAACTTCAATACTTTCAATGAAGTTTGAGGCTGACACATTTGCTGAGCGTTACCCATTTATGACACTGTAAAAAATCGGCAAATGAGACCTAGGAGGAAAAAAATACAAACAAAAAAAACAGTTAATAAAATTCTTGATGTTCATGACATTTACACTTTTAAGTGCAAATATTGAAACTTTGAGAGCCATAACAAAATTAAAAAAATGAAACCCAGATGATAAAATTTTTTGATCTTCATAAAAATTACAGATTTAATTGCAAAAGTTGTTATTTTGAGAGAAATATATAATGTGTATCTTTGGGTTATTTTTCATAAGAAGATGAAGAAAGAGAGCAATGAATTACAGTTGAAGATATGAAGCCAACTCTATTTCTCAAACAGAAATCTTCAATTCGAACAATTGAAATTTTTAACGTTTATCCCAACTCTTTATCAATCTAACATTTAACGTGATTGTCCACTTTTTCATACTAGAAAGATATGGCCTATTTACATCCAAAAAATTTAAAATATTTTCCTCCACAATAAAGTTGTCATGAAAAGCATCTTCCTTTAGAGCAAATTATAATGACATTTTTCCCAACAAGGAAAACAATTCTACAGATGTATAACATAATAATAACACCAATATAGGGCCATTGCATCGAAGTTGTGTTAAAAAGGAAATGGTTAGTTAACAATAGCAAGAAAAGTGAATTGTGAAAGTACTTCAAATCAGAGTGGGAGAGTTACCAGCCGCAACCGTAGTAATAAATTTGTAGTTTCTCCACTGAGAAATAAGTAAGGGATGCACCACTTCCTATAAATGAAAAACAGATTTTTAAATGTTATTCAGTTAGGTCATACAGTGAAGGCGAACATCAAGTTTGTACTGCTTCAGCCTTTGTAAGTAATGGATGAAAAAGAAACAGACTTTAGCAACGACGATGTCATGTGACTTTTTGTATGATGCCACTTGGCTTAAGCTTAAGGAGAAGGCTTTATCTTCTTCTTTTAATAATATATCGATATTATAAAATAATTTAAAGATTCCAACTTGAAAGTACTCTCCAATTTGAATAGACAAATTTTTTTTATTTTATAGATATTTAAATTCAAAAATAATAATCAATAACTAATTATTAACTACTTATGTCATGTGATTTTTTTATGATGTCACTTGGCTTAAGGAGAAGGCTTTATCCTCTCCATTTAGTAATATATAGATATAGATTTGAATAGATAATTTTTAAAATTTTTGTTTTTATATTGTAAAATATTTTATTTTATTATTTTATAGATATTTAAATTCAAAAATAATAACCAATAACTAATTATTAACTAAATAACTAATTATTAACTACTTATGTCATGCGTCTTTTTTTTATGATTTCACTTCGCTTAAGGAGAAGGCTTTTATCCTCTCCTTTTAATAATATAGAGAATATAGATATTATAAAATAATTTAAAAACTCCAACTTGAAAGTACTCTCCAATTTTAATAGACAATATTTTTAATTTTCGTTTTTATATTATAAAATATTTTATTTTATTATTTTGTAGATATTTAAATTCAAAAATAATAACCAATAACTATTTATTAACTAAATAACTAATAACTAATTATTAACTACTTATGCGATGTGATTTTTTTTATGATGTCACTTGGCTTAAGGAGAAGGCTTTATCCTCTCCTTTTAGTAATATATATTTTATTTTATTATTTTGTAGATATTTAAATTCAAAAATAATAACCAATAACTAATTATTAACTAAATAACTAATAACTAATTATTAACTACTTATGCGATGTGGTTTTTTTTATGATGCCACTTGGCTTAAGGAGAAGGCTTTATCCTCTCCTTTTAGTAATATATAGATATAGATATTTTCTGAATAAATAAACTTTTTATTTTTAAAAAGGAAAACAAAAATTATTATTAAGAAAAAAGAAATTTTGAATTTGTTGTTTTTTCTGGTTGTAATTTTAGTTTTCTTATTTTAAAATAATTTAAAGACTCCAACTTGAAAGTACTCTCCAATATGAATAGACAAATTTGTTTTAATTTCGTTTTTATATTATAAAATATTTTATTTTATTATTTTATAGATATTAGATATTTAAATTCAAAAATAATAACCAATAACTAATTATTAACTACTTATGCCATGTGACTTTTTTTATGATGCCACTTGGCTTAAGGAGAAGGCTTTATCCTCTCCTTTTAATAATATATATAGATATAGATTTGAATTCATCAAAATTTTAAAGAGATAAGCATTTATATAAACATATATATATATATAAACATATATATATATATATATATATATATAGAGAGAGAGAGAGAGAGAGAAATATCCTAATAGTATCTTTATATTTTTTAATTTTTCATTTGAATTGAAAGTTTCTTTTTTATTTTTTTTTATTCAAAATAATTTTAAATCTCCAACTTGAAACTACTCCCAAACTTGAATGGATAATTTTTTTTTATATATTTTTATTTTTCTATTATAGGCTAATTCATATTTTTTTAACTTGAAACTACTCCCCAATTTGAATGTGTAGTTTTTTTTTTCCTTTTTTTATTATATATATCTTCATTTTTTTTTATTATAGCTAATTTTTATTTTATTTTAATATATTTGTAAAACTCCAACTTAAAACTACTCCCGTTTTGAATGAGTACTTTTTTTCCTTTTTTTTATTTTTTATTGTAGCTAATTATAAGATATCTATATTTACAATTTAAATAGAGTAACCAATTAATTAAAAATTTAAATTCAAAGGTTGTTTTGTTAGAAAGAGAGTAACCAAAACTACTCCCCAACTTTTATAGGTAGGTTTTTTTTTTTTTTTTTTTTTTTTTTTCTGTTGTTAATTT
>ML381125.1:20329-33098 GCA_005239525.1 Nicotiana knightiana
CCCCCCCCTTTACTTTAAATTGGTATCAGAGCTAGTCTCACACTTCTTTGCTTAACAACTTGTGAGAAAAGACATGGCAAATCAATATATTGTGGGAGCACTCTTTCAAGAAGGAACATCATAAGTCAGGCCACCGTATTTCCATGGACAACAATTTTCTCACTGGAAAGTGCGTATGGAAATATATGCAAAGTCATACGATTTTAAAGTTTGGCGAGTTATCAAAAAGGGAAACTACCCACTACTAGTAGTCGCACAACCCCCTACTGATCCATAAGATATTGACGAATATACAGATGAGCAGATGGCAATTGTTCAAATCAATGCTAAAGCAAAAAATCTACTCTATAATGCTACAAGTGGAGAAGAATATGAAAAATGCTCTAGTTGTGATACAACTAAAGAAATGTGGGAATTGGAAGTAACTTATGAAGGAACCAACAAAGTGAAAGAAACTCACATCAATATGTTAGTTCATGATTACAAACTCTTCCAGATGAAAGAAGGAGCATCCATTGAAGAAATGTTTGTATGGTTCAGTAAAATCATTAGCGATCTAAAAGCTTTTTGTAAACCATATAAAAATAGTGATCAAGTTCGGAAAATTCTGAGAAATCTCCCTACCACCGGCAGACAAAAGTAGTTGCACTCGAATCACAAGATCTAAACAAACTATCTTATGATGAACTTCGAGGAGATCTCATAGCATTTGAGAAGACTCATCTCAAGAAAACAAGCCAGGAAGAAAAGAAGAAAACAGTCGCATTCAAAGCTACAATTGAAAGGGCAGACAATGACATTGATGATGATCCTGAAGCCCTCGAGGAAGAGATTGCGATGGTATCAAGGAACATGGATGGTCTAATGAGAAGATATAGAAATACAAGAAGAGGAAGGATACTGTCTAGGTGAACCAGGAAATACAATGAGCAAGACAAGAATGATGGAAAATGCTATGAGTTAGAAGATACGGACATGTGCAAGCTGAATGCCCAGATCTGGAAAGAAAAGTTACCAGAGGATTCAACAAGAACACATCTTTTGGAAGTTAGAGTGATGAAGATGTTTCAGAAACTGAAGAGATAGCAAATCTTTATTTTATGACAATCCTAGAAAATGACATAAACAAACTTTCAGGCTGCTGGACAGATGAGGATGCTTCAGACGACGAATTCAAAGATGAAAATGAAAACTATTTCATGGCACGAGGTGAAACAAGCGAGGTAAGACCCTATAACTATGAAAGATGCAATAAAATGCAGGATATTCTTGACCTTACTTTAAAAGAGTATTAAAAGTTGATAAATTAACTAAAGAGACTTAATAGGAAAAAGAAAGACTAGAAACTCAACCTTGAAGTATGTGAAATTGAAAAAGAAGTACTTCAAGACGAATTTCAGGAATTGCAAATGCTACTCATTGGCATGGGCAAATCCACAAGTCATAGTTGTGTCTAGTCCAACAAGTCGACTTACAAGTCAACTGGAAAAGGAACAACTAGAACAGAGTCCACAAGCACTAGTGGAAGATCCAAAATTGGATCAGCCTTTGTATGTCACTATTGTAATAAAAGTGGGCATAAATATTTCTTTTGTCGATTTGGAAAATCAAATGTTTTAGGGTGGATTTGGAAACCCAAAGGCAACCTTAGTCTTAGTAATACAAACCAACAAGGACCAAAGCAGGCTTGGGTACCTAAAAGAAAGTAACTATTATGTTTTGTAGGAACACCACAGAAAGAGCCGCAAAGGAAAATAGTACCTAGATAGTGCGTGTTCCAGTCATATGAAAGGTGACAAAAACCTGTTCAAAGAAGTTACAAAGATAAATGAAGTGTTAAATTCGGTGATGACTCAAAGGGAAAGATAGTTAGCACTGGTATAGTTCCATTCAATAACAACTGCAGCATCACTGAGGTCTATCTTGTAGATGGGCTCAACTACAATCTTCTGAGTATAAGCCAATTATGTGATTTTGGATATGAAATAAAATTCAAGAAAGCAGGTTGTGCTATTGAAGATGAGTCAGGTAAAATAATCATTCCAGGAAAAAATGTATGGAAATGTCTATATTCTTGATGGTTTTGAAAATATAGATGGTCATATTTGCTTAACATCCATATCTGATGATCCATGGTTATGGCATAAGAAACTTTGTCATGCAAGCATGCATCTTATAGATAAACTATCCAAGCATGATTTAGTTATTGGTCTTCCCAAACTCAATTTCTCTAGAAGTCATGTGTATGTCAGATTGCTAAACAAACCAGGAACTCTTTCAAAATCAAAGACATTGTGTCCACATCTAAGCCTTTTCAATTGCTTCATATGGATTTGTTTGGACCTACTAGAACTGCTAGCATATGAGGAAAACGATATGCCTAACTATAACTTCTAGCATATGAGGAAAACAATATGCCTTTGTTATTATTGATGACTACTCATGTTATACATGGGTATATTTCTATCTCACAAAGATGATGCTTTGAAAAATTTTGAGATCTTCTGCCAAAATGTTGAACGAGAAAAGAGATATCTCATTACAACCATTCGAGCATTTGAAAATTTTTGCAATAATCAAGGATACACCCACAACTTCTCAGCCGCAAGATCACCTCAACAGAATGGGGTAGTAGAGCGGAAAAACAGAATCTACAAGATATGGCTAGAACTATGATATTAGGGTATTCATTGCCAAACCACTTCTGGGCAAAAGCAGTAAGCACATGCTGCCACATTCTCAATAGATGTCTCATAAGGACTATCTTGAAGAAAACTCCATATGAATGATGGAAAGGCAAATGACCCAACATAAGCTACTTCAACACTTTCGGAAGCAGGTGTTTCATCCACAACAATGGTAAGGAAAATCTTGGAAAATTTGATCCAAGAAGTGATGAAGGTATTTTCCTAGGTTATTCAATAAATATTATATCCTTTATAGTATATAATAAACGCACTTTATCTGTAGAAGAATCAGTACATGTAATATTTGATGAAAATTACACTTCGACTGAGAAAGAAATTATTGCAGGTGATGAAGATCAAAATCAAGAAACAACTCAGCCAAGCAATCCTCAAGAGTCGACTAACAAAGTAGACAACATCACAAAGTCGACTAATGAGATTAGAAACAGTAAACTAGAAGCTCAGAGAGAGTCGACTACTCCGACGAGCATAACACGTCCAAATGAATGGAGGAGTGAACCAGAATATCCTCAAAAGTTTATCATAAGAGATTCAAGTGAAGGAATGAAAACCAGGGGAGCCCACAAGAAGAAGGCAAATATAGCATTGATCTCCCAGATTTAACCAAATA
Organism: Nicotiana knightiana; assembly: GCA_005239525.1. NCBI lineage: Eukaryota > Viridiplantae > Streptophyta > Magnoliopsida > Solanales > Solanaceae > Nicotiana > Nicotiana knightiana. The sequence continues at coordinate 23,648 of ML381125.1, forward strand.
AGATAGAGGAGGCTCTTAAAGACTCAAGCTGGGTACAAGCAATATAGGAAGAACTAGATCAATTTGATAAAAACCAAATGTGGAAACTAGTGCTTAAGCCTGCAGACGCTATTATAATTGGAACTAAATGGGTTTTCAGAAATAAGCTCAATGAGGATGGAAAGGTCATAGGAAACAAATTCAGATTAGTAGCTCAAGGGATCACAACAAGAGGGAGTCGCCTATGATGAAACCATTGCACCAGTAGCTCGATTAGAGTCCATACGAATTTTTCTTGCATACGCATCCTTCAAGAAATTCAGACTTTTTTAGATGGATGTCAAGAGTTCTTTCTTAAATGGTTTCATTGAGGAAGAAGTATATGTGAAACAACCTCCTAGATTTGAAGACTCAAAGTTTCCTTATCATGTGTATAAGTTGACCAAGGCACTGTATGGAATTAAACAAGCTCCACAAGCATGGTACGAAAGACTTAGTTCATTTCTACTTGATCATGGGTTTATAAGAGGTAAAGTAGACACTACATTATTCATCAAAAGATCATCTGAAGGTAACCTCATTATTCAAGTTTATCTTGATGATATTATTTTTGGTGGTGCTAACCCTCTGTTGTGCAAGGAATTTTCAAATCTTATGCAAAGTGAATTTGAAAGGAGTATGATGGGAGAGCTCACATTTTTCCTTGGACTTCAAATCCAACCATCTGAAGAAGGAACTTTTATATGCTAGATGAAATCTACAAATGAGCAAATTCAGAAGTTTGGCATGAGCAATGCTAAATCTATTGGCACACCAATGAGCCCGTCAACAAATCTAGATAAAGATGAAAAGTGAAATCCTGTTGATGAAACCAAATATCGTGGAATGATTGGTTCCTTTCTTTACCTAACTGCCAGTCGACCAAATATTATGTTCAGTGTGTGTAAATGTACCACGTTTCAGTCAGCTTCTAAGGAGTCTCATATAAATGCAGTAAAGAGAATTATTTGTTATCTCATTGGAAATATTTCTCATGGACTATGGAATCCACGTTCTAACACTTTTAAATTAGAAGGTTTTTCAGATGCTGATTGTAACGACCCGACCGGTCGTTTCGTGATCTAGCGCGTCGTTCAGCGATTTGAGGCTGTGAGCAGCTTCATTTCAGGTATTATGACCCGTGGGCGTGGTCGGAATTGAATTTCAAGAATTTTAGAGTTGGTTTGGAAAGAAAATTCTCATTTCAGAAGCCTTGCGTTGGTGAAATCAACTAAGATTGGAATTTTGAGTAAATGATCTTCGAATCAGGATTTGAAGGTTCCAGCAAGTTTGTATGATGATTTCAGATTTAGGTGTTTGTCTGGATCAGGTTTTGGATAACCCGGGAGCGTTCCGGCGTATATTGTGGAAGTTAGCAATTTTAGAAGGATTTCATGAATTTGGGGTTAAAGTGCATATCAGTGAAGTTGATGTCCGTTTGGGATTTCGAGTCAAGGAATAGCTCTGTATGGTGATGAGGACGGTTTGAATGTTCTATGATATGTTTCAGTATACAAGATGATATTGGAGGAGTGAGAGAAATGGACTCCGGATTGAAGAAAAGATTATCAGAAGGGTATGAGACAGGTTGCGAGATTTGGGCAGCATAGTCTCGTGAATCAAGGTCACTCGAGATGAGTGAGGTTTGAGTTTGCTATGGGTTGAAGGAAGTTGTTATTATTCCTGAGGCAATTAAGGATGGTTAAAAGGAGATAGATTGATTAGCCATGGTTGAGATGGCACATTTGCGGCAGTGATCTGTTCCTTTGATGTGATTTGGTTATGCATGCGGTTTGTGCCGGTGTGTACGGGGCTTGTCGCCTGTCGTAATAGATTTCATGAGGGAGCATTTGAGTGCTATCTCCTGTCAAGTATAGGCGGATCCCGGAAGGGTTATGGCGGCATAGAATACCGCTTAAGATTTGCATGATTTGGGTGATAATGGGAATTCACTCGTGTGTTGAGATGGTACTCTTGAATTGAGTCAAGTAAAAAGTTTCTATATGATGAAGTGTTAACCCTTTTGGTGGTTCGAAAGTTATGATGGAATTCTTGCACTACCTCATGTTGTTATGTTAAGTACGGGAAGCAGTATGTAACTGGAATCGAGATTTAGGTCCGATGTTTATAAGGATGTCATGAGCTCGGAAGAGCAAGGCAAAGTGATTTGAAAGTTAAGAGTAAGCTGGTGTTATCTTTAGTGTCGCCCGAGATTGATATTCGGTTTAAAGAGGCTTTGTACCCAAGTCATGGGTTCTTGATGTGTTTTGCAACCTTAGTGTGGTCGGTGTTATGGATGGGCAGACTTGTTGCCTTGTGTGAAAGGTCATGGAAGCATGACCGCGAAAATACTGTAAAAAGTGTGACATGTAGTCACTTGATGGATTTAAGGTTTGGACCGAGTATGAAGAAGTGCAATATTTCTTAAATTGAGTATTTATGCCTGGAGGGCATTCGGTTCAGTTGATTATGGATTTTGGGGTGTTAGTCCCGGTGATGGCGGTTGTTCTCGTGTATTATGAGAAAAAGTAGGGTTAATGTGGACCCAGGTAAAAGCTAATAGCTAAGTTTGGTGCGAGCAAGGTGGCTCGGTGTTTGTGGATGGATTTATATATGATTATGGGCTTCGTGTGAGCCAGTCATGTTCCTTTCAGTAGAGCATCTTTTCATGGAAAGATATTAGAACAGCGGGTGTTGTTCCGTCTTTGTCGAATTCATGTGTTATTGTGATTGTGCCATGTGAGTTGTGAAACGGCTTTGATAATTTCTTATGTGTTGAGGTCCCACGTAGCGGGGATGTTATGTGAGCATGATATCTCTTGAGATCCAGAGTATATGCATATATATCGGACCTCAGTTGTGCTTGAGTTTTGTAGCCTATGGCTTTATCAATCTCCCCTGGATGGTATTATGCACTTAGCGTGCTTGTGATCGATATTCAGTAATTCGTAATAGTGAACAAATCAGCTCCGTATATATATATATTTCCTTACGATAGTTTTATGTTATTTGGATCGGGTGGCATGGCGCCACGGTGATGTTATTTGGGATCGGGTGGCACGCTGCCACGGGTATGTTATTGGGATAGGGTGGCACGCCGCCAGGGGTATGTTATTTGGATCAGGTTGCACGCCGCAACAGTGTGATGATGAGTAAGGTTCCTATATTTATTTTCTTATGTTTTAATTCCTATTTTCTAGTAAGGATTCATATTAGTTGCGTGAGCTGGATAGTTCTCTCCTGAGTCGTTTCTTATTATCATGTTCGAGTTATGGCCTATTGGGCGATGCAGTACCATGTGAGGCTGTTAACTATGTTTGGGATGACTTTCTGTCTGAGCAGTTCGTACTGGGTGAGACGAGGTTATTGGACTAGGGATCAGTACGATAAGGTTATGTGAAGTGTATATTAAAGTACAAATACCATCATTCAGGTTCATAATGAAAGTGACGATTCTAGTCAACATAAGGTACTCAAGGATTTGTTAACTCTGCAGTTGAGTATGAATTTCTGCGCATTTCCTCCGTTGTGGTTGTATCACTAGCATTATAGCAGGATGTCTGTATAATTGTTATGAGGTGCATTGGGTGCATCAGGTTCATGGACCTTGGCTATTAAGGTTCAGGGAGCATCATTGTGGTCAGATGATGAGTTGTGCGGTGCATGGTGCCGATTCAGCAAGGGTATGCAGTTATGATCTGGTACACCATGAGCTAGTTGATGCAGTGCTTATATATATATATTGGAACTAGGCCTGGCTAGAGAAATTTCAGGTGTTTGAATGAATTATGAGCTTATTATATGGATAAAGAAGAAATCTCCAGATTTAATCAAGCTATTGTGCTCGACTAGGTTGTGGTAGCACGGGGGGGGTGCTCGAGATGTTAAACAGTGATTTCAGGAAGCTCCAGAGAAGTTCTTAGCACGTTCGAGGACGAACGTCGGTTTAAGTGGGGGAGAATGTAACGACCCGATCCGTTGTTTCGTGATCTAGCGCGTCGTTCAGCATTTTGATGCCGTGAGCAACTTCGTTTCAGGTATTATTACCCGTGGGCGTGGTCGGAATTGAATTCAGGAAGTTTAGAGTTGGTTTGGAAAGAAAATTCTCATTTCAGAAGCCTTGAGTGTGTGAAATCATCTAAGATTGTAATTTTGAGTAAACGATCTCCGTATCAGGATTTGAAGGTTCCAGCTGGTTCGCATGATGATTTCGGATTTGGGTGTGTGTCCAGATCGGGTTTTGGGTAACCCGGGAGCGTTCCGGTGTATATTGTGGAAGTTAGCATTTTTAGAAAAATTTCATGAATTTGGGGTTGAAGTGCATATCAGTGAGGTTGATGTGCGTTTGGGATTCCGAGTGTGGGAATAGCTCCGTATGGTTATTCTGGAGTTGGGAGCGCGATCGGAAGTGAATTCGGATGTCTGGAGGTCATTTTGAAGTCATTTGACTAAAGATAGAAATTTGAAGGTTTTGGGGAAATCCGGCCGGGAGTGGAAGTTTTGATATCTAGGTCGGAATGGGATTCCGGAAGTTGGAGAAGGTCCATAATGTTGAATATGACTTGTCCGCAAAATTTGAAGTCATTCCGAGTTGTATAGGTCGGTTCGGCGCATCGTTATAGAAATCTAGAATTTGAAAGTCCTAAGTTATGAATTCAGGGGTTTTAGGATGCAATTTTGAGTTTTACCATGTTTTGAGTGTTCTGTAGGCTCGAGCGAGTCCGTATTACGGGGGCTCGGGTGGGCCCAGGTGCCTCCCGGACATCACACGAGGCCAAACACCAGCTAAAACAACGGTGCATCTGTTGCTGGTGTGACCGCAGGTGCGGTTGCCCAGTCGCAGGTGCGGGACCGCAGGCTCGCAGGTGCGAAATCCCAGGGGTCCCCCTACCTTCACAGGTGCAGAACAATTTCCATAGGAGCATGTCCGCTGGTACGGAAGGCCCTCCGCAGGTGCGATCCCCAGCCCCCTCATCATTTTCCGCAGGTGCGATTCTTTTCTCGCCGGTGCGGGACTGCAGGTGCGGTCCCAGGGTCGCAGGTGCAGAAACCCCTGTAGGCAGGCATATTTAAGTGCTGAAACACGGGTTTTCTTCATTCTTTCTCATCCAAAACTCCATTAGAGAACCTTCAAGCTTGAGCAACACCCTCCACGACCTATATAGTACTAAGGTGAGTAATTCCTCTCTATTTTCCTAATTTTTACATGGAATTCAACTAGAATTAATTAATAAAACATCAAAAATCAAGGATTGGGATAGTAAAAGTTAGGATTCTTAAGAATTTGATAAATCACTAAATGATTTCCATGAATTCCAATAAAAGTTACGTAATCTTGATCCTTAGGCTACGAGTGAGCGACCCCTTCAATAATTCTCGATATTCGAGCGTGCAGGCTCGGGGTTGAAATTGGGTAATTCTTCAAGAATGGTGAATTTTGGGTTAATAGGTTAATTATTCTTCCTTGATGATGAGTTGATGTAATTATACTATATTTGGCTAGTTGCGAGCCGTTGAGGGTAGATTTCGGAGATTCGGGCACATCCTTGATCCGAGAGGTGGTTTCGTCACGAGGTAAGTCTCCTTTCTAACATTGTGAGGGGGAATCGTCCCCCTAGTTGAATTAATGCAGTATATGATATTATGTTCGGGGGATACATACGTACGAGGTGATGGGAGTCCGTGAGTAGCTATTATTATGCCATGTCCGGGTAGCCTAGGACCCACTAGCATGCCACTATGTGCCTTATTTGCACCTTTGTATGTGTTATGAGTTGTAATTACTGTTGAGGTGATATGGAAACGTAAAACATTATGATTTAAATCCCAGTTGGCTATCCGTGGTATTGACACAGTCCTGTTGAGTTAACTGTTGAGTTGGTACACATATGTACTTATATATATATATATATGCACTTGTTATCAAGTCAGCACACGAGTCGCAGGTATGATGCGCGGCCATGGGTCAGCTTATTATTATCGAGTCAGCACATGAGTCACAGGTATGATGCGCGATCGTGGGTCAGCTTATCATTATCGAGTCAGTACACGAGTCGCAGGTACGATGCACGATCGTGGGTTAGCTTATTATATCGAGTCAGCTCACGAGTCGCAGGTATGATTCGCGATCGTAGGTTAGCTTATGACCTCAGTCCCTATGACCACCCTTATGACTCCGGCCGGTCGTCTTGTCCTGGTATGTGTATGATCACTTGAATTCTGAGTCAGTTATAACTGGAGTGTCAGGTATTGGTTAAGAGGAGATTTTAGTACTTTGCTGTTCCTTTTTCAGTTATTATCTGGATTTCGTTATTTGCTATGTACTTAGTTCTCACTGTCTTTCATGTCTATTGTATTTCATCATATTCTGTCACATGTTGTATTGTCGGACCTTAGTAAGAGTCTAATTTTCTCCCTCGTCACTACCTCTCTGAGGTTAGGCGGGTGACTTACTGAGTACACGTTGTTTTTGTACTCATGCTGCACTTGCTGTGCATTTTATTGCACAGGTACTTTCATAGCAATGTGGAGGATTCAGAGACTTAGGCGAGCTGCACCATCCGGAGGCGATCCACAGCTGGCAGAGTCACCTTCATAGTGTATTTATTCATTTTAAATTTCCTTGTCCAGTTGTATTTCGGACAGGCTTTGTAATATTTGTAAAATTCTTAGAAATAGCTCATGCACTTGTGACACCGAGTTCTAAGATATGTAATGGGATATAATGGCTTGAGTGAAATATTTAAACCATTGTTTTAATTAACAGTCTTTTATCTGAGGATCATGTAATAAAGTGAACGGAACTATTTTCATAAATGTTAAAACCCGAAAAGTTATTTCAATTAAGTAATGATTTGGCTGGCCTGACATTGATGTCCGGCGCCATCACGACCTTAGGGATTTTGGGTCGTGACGCTGATCTTGCAGGTGATAAGGAAGACAGAAAAAGCACCAACGGCATATGCCAATTACTGGGGAAAATCCTTGATATCTTGGAATTGTATAAAACAGGGATCTGTTTCACTATCCAGTACGGAGTCTGAATACATTGCCATCTTATAGTGTTATGGACAGTTATTATGGATGTCTCATCAATTAGGTGACTATCAATTATCTTTTAAACCTATTCCAATATTTTGTGATAACTCTAGTGCTATATGTCTTTCAAAGAATCCTGTGCATCACTCTAGGGCTAAGCATATAGACATCACGCATCATTTTATTAGAGATCATGTTTTCAAATGAGATGTAGAATTATCTTTTGTTGGCACTACTGATCAATTAGCTGATATTTTTACCAAGCCTTTACTAGAAGATAAGTTTTGTCTTTTAAGAGATCTACTTAGTATTATCTCTCTTAATTATAAGAATTAGGACCTATTTGACTTTTTTAAATTCTTGCATGCCAAATGTTCAAATTTTGTTTGTGTGTACTCATTTATGTACCGCCTCCGTTTTTCCTCTCTTTTCACATCAATCGCAGCTTTCAATAAAGGAAAACCATTCATCATGACTCTTCACTGACATCCTTTCCTTTCTTGTACTCAACCATCAAAACTTCACCTTTTTAATCTTTGAACCTTCTTCTCTGACCCCATCGTATCCATCATCCAGAAGCCCTTTAAAATCTTTGCAAACAGTTTACATCATGGCTAAAAACTCTAAAACTCCTTCTGCCTCCACCATAAAGAGTACTCCTTCCAGAGGAAAACCCTGCTCTCAACCCCCAAAACCCGTAGACCTAGGATCTGACCACTCCAAAAGATTTTCCTCTTCTTAGGTAGAACCTTCATACCACTCTCACATAGGAGAAAAAGCCCTAGGAAAAAGGCCTATGGAAGACTCTCCTGAATCTCTTACCCCTAAGAAATCCAAAATAGACCTCTCCAGCTCTCTAGTGTCAGACCTCAATTTCTAGGATACCCCAAACAGGGATTTCTTCATTGCCCAAAAAGACGAGCCCATTCCTCATGGAAGAGTAGTTGATCTTGACGTCATGGAAACCCTCAATTGTAAGGTAAAGTATCTTTTTGTGTTTCAAGGTTGGTCAAACATTTTCTCTTTACCCCCTCCTAATGCCTTTGAACCCTTCGTGAGAATGTTTTATGCAAATCTTCGCTCTAGTAAGCCTGATAGGTTGGAATCCTTAGTTCTGGGTAAACGTATTGTTCTTGATTGTGCCATGATTGACTCAATTTTCTTGTGTAAGTGCTCTGGTATTTCAATGCTTTTCAAAAATACTTGGCCTGATGATTTTGAAATTTCTTTTGATCAAGAAAAATATTGTATTGCTGAGTGCCCCTCTGATTTCCTCCCTAACCAGTTAGGTCCCAATGATGTTAGCTTTGAAACCCGAGTTATAGCCCACATTGTTGCAACCACTCTTCTTCCTCGCTCTGGATCATTCTCCACCTTCTCTCAAAGAGATACTTTTCTTGTCTACTGTCTTGTGACCAAACTCAAGATTAAGTTATCCTCCTGGGTCATAAATTTCATGATCGAGATGCTGATGATACAACCAGTTTTCCCTATGGTACGGCTATCACTCACATCTTAGAAGCCCACAATATCTCCATATCAGAATACCCTTTTGTCATTGTGTCAAAATCTTATAATTCTAAGGCGTTTGCAAGTATGGGGTATGTGTGTGCAAAGGGATTTTGGGTGAAGAAGCAGGACAGTGAAGTCAAAAATATTCAACTTGACTCCAAGATCAAAACCTCAGTCTCCCATCATAGCGTAAGTGATCCTAGTCTCGCCGAGAAACTGATTCCCCTTGACAACAAGCTGACCAACATCCAAGATCTACTTGCTACCACTCATTCCACTGTTGGTGACATACACACAATTTCGAAGGAAACAGGGTCGGATGTTTCCAAGATAAAGGTCAATATTCTGAGACTTGGAGAAAAAGCAGTCAAAGATTTAAAGGAAGTGCATGATAGATTGATGGGGTCACCGTTTCAGCCAATGCCAGCTTTGACCATCTAAAGGAGGCCATTTGCAATACTCTTAATTATTTCTTTCGTCGCTAGCTGTGGAAATCTCAAACAATATTTTGTGTTTTGTTGTTTGTACTGGATAACCAGTCGAGTGGATGAGTTTTTTTCTTTTCTTCTTTTGCTATGACTCTGCATGCTGATCATCTCAACTTTAGTACTTAACTAGCATGTAGTTATAATTATATTTTCTTGTTTTAGTATGTGTTATCCCCTCTTTGATGATGTCAAAAAGGGGGAGAAAAGATATAATTTCTACAGGTACAAAAATAAGGTTACAGAATAAGTCGACTAAAAGAAGGTTACAGAAGTCCACTAAAAGAAATATGATAACACTTATTGAGGGGGAGTCAACTACAAGGAAGTTAACTGGTGTTTATATATATATATATATATATATATATATATATATATATATATATATATATTTTTTT
>ML381125.1:34273-78858 GCA_005239525.1 Nicotiana knightiana
ATATATATATATATATATATATATATTATTTTTTGTCATCATAAAAAATGGGGAGATTGTTATTTGTTAGGTTTAATGATGAAAATAATATAATCACTTTTGGTGTAGGGACACAAGGAAATCAATCAGGATCAAAACCTCAAATGGAAGATCATAAATAAACGAAAGCAGTTCAATGCAAAAGGAATAAACTGAAGGAAAAAATCAATAAGAGATTGACTGAAGCCAAAAAAGAAAAGGAATCTACGATAAAAAGGGAAGAAGCACTGAAGATCCAGCAATGGTAATCAATCATAAGTTATTACTGGAAGGTCCCAGATTAAAGGGAAACATAATAACCGAGAATCAGCAAATTCAGCGGATATAAAGACTTAGAGATAGAATGCTCGTCAAAGTCCACACATCAAGGAAGAGTAACGAGAATTAACTTTATTCTTGGAAAGAATCAAACTGTGATTCTTTTTAAGGATAAAATCTCTTGGGTTTGCAATCTCCCCAGATTCTAAGGCCTCCTGGAAAGTATATATATACGTTCACTCTGGACTTGAAGACGTATACTTTGATCAAACCATCTACCCTCTTTTTGTTCTATTCTAAATAAGCATTATAGTTCTTTTAGATCTGTTGTGTAATTAGTGAGAGAAGAAAGAGAGATAATCACAGATGAGGCATTGTATCAAGAAAAGACAAGAGACATAGAGACTAAGTAGTTGGTGTAAAACTACACCATTTCTTCTGTAGTCAAGAAACACCGATCACTGAAAGAGAACACCCTTGCAACTAAAGGGGACTGGACTAGGATTCACATTGAATCGGAACCAGTATAAAAATTCTGGTGTCTTTAATTCATGCACTTTAATTCTGCATTTATTATTATCTCGCTCTTATTTCTAGTCGAATAATTGGTAAACTAGTCAACTACTGATTAACTATTTTTAAAATAAGCAATTCAATTCCCCCCCCACCCCCCACCCCCCCATACTTTCAACACTTACATATGGGATTCCTAAACGTGTTATCCCGTAGATACACTATTTTATATACCCGGTATCAAACTTAGAAACCATTAAAAAGCATTGCCGGTTTATCCTTGGTACTGAACATTGTCTCATCACGAGAATGGACCAAAAAGAAATTTTATTTGAAAATGTTGAACCGTCATTAATGACTTTGTTTGAGCTCCTTGAACCTAGATCTTGGGATCTCCAGTCTTCTAGGTAGAGTTACCGTCACAATGACTTGTCCTCGGCCATAGTCTCATTCTCCTTGATGATCTTTCAATTACCTCTCTAGTTAGGCCTTTCGTAAGTGGATCTGATACATTATCACTTGAATTCACGTAGTCAATTGTGATAATTCCCCTAGATAGTAGTTGACTAACAGTTATACGTCATTTGTCTTATATGACACTATTTTCTGTTATACATAAAGCTCATATCCCTTCCTATTTACGCTTGACTATCGCAATAAATGCTTATTGGTGCAAATGATTTAGGCCAAAATAAAATATATTTAAGAAATTGTGGATCCATTCAGTTTCTTCGCTGGCCTTGTCTAAGGCTATAAAATCAGCTTCCATTATAGAGCGGGCAATACACATTTATTTGGATAATTTCCAAGACACTGCTCCTCCACCGTCTGTGAAAATATAATCACTTGTGGATTTAAAACAGTATCAGTGATCTAATTTGCATCACTGTATTCCTGCATTACTGCGGGATACTTATTGTAGTGCAAAGCATAATTTTGAGTATATCTCAAATATCTCAACACTCGTTTCATTGTCATGATAGTTCAATGCGAACTTCTTTATGTCATAAACTAATACGTCTCGACTTTCAATTGCATATCAGATTATTGACTACACTTAATTTATCAATAGTATATTATAACAATAGCCTGAATGATCGGCATCAGTTGTGGCCACAACCTTTTAATATATAACACATTTCGCAATCATTCCACCATTTTCAAGCATTTGTATTCATACATCTATATGATATCCAAATTATAGAACATTCAATCATGAAACAAATCCAACTTGAAATGGACTTTGGTCAAGTTCATCAGTTGGTTCACCTTATTATAAACCAACGTCTTAATATATTCTTTCATGAATGGTCATGTTTATACAAAACATGAAACGCACTTTTCATGAAAAGTCACAGCCTTCCAGGTGACACCCTTTCATAAAAGAGCTAAACATTATAAATGTTCAACAAAGAACACGTCATTTCTAGAAAGGCATGTAAACAACTTTCCAATTTGTAGTCTCATCACTAGTAATCACTAAGACTGAACAAATAATAAATTCACCAACTACCATATCAATACACCTAAGGATTCGTGGGGTTCAAAGAATCATATCATTTAATTCTTTTAAATAATATATACATCACGTCTAACATTAGCTTTTGTCATGCACAAGCTAAATGTCGCCACATTCCACATGTTTCATGTGTCTTTTCTATCAACATATAATTCACATATAAATAAACAATGACTACATAACTTAGAGTATTCTTAATATAAATACACTAGTTTGAAACCATTTGACAATATTTTCTAGTCAAATTTCGCATGCCATTATTTGGGTGCTTGTTTTAGTCCATAAAGTAACTTAACAAGTCGACACACCTTTCTTTTTCAGGAACCACGAAATCTTCATATAAATTTTATCCTCCAAATCTCCATTTAAGAAGGTTGTCTTTACGTCGATCTGATGAATTTCAAGGCCATACACGATGGATAACGTTATTACTATCCGAATAGATGTAATTCTCGTTACCGATAAGTATGTGTCAAAGTAATCAAGACCTTCTCATTATATTAATCCTTTGGCAATCAATCATGCCTTATATTTTTCAATAGTATCATCAGTTTTTATTTTCCTTCTAAAACTCCACTTAGAATCCAAAGGTTTATTTCCTAGAGGAAGACCAACCAAATCCCAAGTATGATAGTTCAATATGGATTCTATTTAACTATTGACTGCTTCTTTCCAAGGAAGACATAACTTCTTTAAATGTTTGAAGCTCACTTTCCAAGAAGAATGTCATAAAATCTGATCCAGTTGAAGTAGTTGTCCTTTGACATTTACTACATCTTGGATTCACCTCATTAGTATACTTTCCTCTTCTTCTTCTCGAGTTCGCTTAGATATTTCACTAGATGACTCACATTCCTTTTTATATGGATAAATATTTTCAAAGAATTCAGCATTATCTGATTCGATTACCGTATTAAGATAAATGTCGGGATTTTCTAATTTATGAACCAGAAAATGATATGCCTTACTATTTGTTGCATATCCTATGAAAACACAATCAATATTTTCCGGTTCGATCTTTAACCTTTTGGGTGTAGGAACTTGCACTTTAGCCAAGCACCCCCCACACTTTAAAATATTTTAAGTTGGGCTTCATTCCTTTCCATTTTTTATATGGAATGGATTGCATTTTGCTGTTGGGGAACTCGATTGAGTATTCTATTAGCTGTAAGAATAGCTTCACCCAAAAATTTTTGGGTAAACAGAACTTATCAACAATACACTCATCATCTCTTTTAAAGTTCTATTCTTTCTTCTGCAATTCCATTAGATTGTGGTGACTAAGGGGCTATCGTCTGATGAATAATACCATAATTTCAATGACCCGACTTGTCGTTTTAAGAATATACGCCCCGTTCAAAGACTTAAGGTCCCGAAAAACTTCGTAATATATATTATGACTTGCATGTACGGTCTAATTTGGTTTTCGGAAGATTCGGAATATTGAAAGAACAACTCTCATTTTTGAAGCTTAAATGAAAAGAGTTGACCGGAGTTTGATTTTTGAGCAGGCGACTCCGAAATGGAATTTTCATGATTCCAATAGCTTTTATGGTGATTTCGGACTTAGGGGTGTGCTCAGATTTGTATTTGGATGTCCGTAGGACAATTCGACGCATTTTGGCGAAAGTTGGAAAATAGAAGATTTTTGAAAAGTTTGAGGGAGTTGACTTTATTGATATCGGTAAAAATTTGATTCTAGAAATTGGAACAGCTTTATAATGTCAATTAAGACTCGTGTGAAAAATTTGTATTAATTCCGGATTGATTTGATACGTTTCGGCGCAAATTATAGAATTTGAAAAATTCATAAACTCGTAAATTGATTCGAGCTGCGATTTGTAGTTTTGATGTTGTTAGACGTTATTTGAGGCCTCGAGCAGGTCCATGTTATGTTACAGGACTTATTGGTATATTTGGACAAGGTCCCGAGTGGCTCGGATGAGTTCCGGATGGGATTCGGATCGTTTGGCGCCTTGATGAAGCTGCTGGAATTGTTGTTGGCAGAAGCTGTTTTTGGCAGCAACTGGTGCAGGTGTGTGGGGACTTTGGAAGCTTATATCTCGAAATCTATAACGAATATGGACATTTTCAAAAAATGAAACTTGTATCCCTTAGATTCTAGTTTTGATAAAGATAAATTATTCATCATTTGGATATTTGTACAGAAAGTTATAATCGGTTTACTAAAGCCTAGTACTGCAGATTTTGGCTACAACAGTGTGCATCGCCAAATTTCTGATGCGCAAAGCTGACTTTGGAAGCTTATATCTCAAAATCTATAAGGAATCTGGAAATGTTCAAAACATGAAAGTTGTGTCCCTCTGATTCTAATTTTCAGAAAGCTAGATCATTCATCATTTGGACATTTGTACAGTGTCTACCTCAAAATACGAGTAACAATTAAACTTGTAATGTGGTTATAAGGATATGTGATCTAATTCAATGTCAATTGATAAATAGCTAAATAAATAAAGGAATTAAACGATTAGAATGGACCAAACCAGTGTACTTGCAAGTTATTGATCCCGATCTGGATTAGGCTCGAGATCGATTTCCAAGAACAGTAAGAACAACAAGAATAATGTGGACAATATGAGCAGAATGCACAATAAGAACAACAAAGAATTAAGAGTAAGCAAAGAGCAAAGCATTTGTATTTCTCAGTAGTAGTGTAAGCGATAACTCGTGTATGATGATAATTGTGATAATATGTCCTTACAAATGAACAGGGTTCCTCTTTATATAGTAGAGGAATCCTAAATAAGGTATGACTCTAACTTCGGAAGGAAAATACATGATTAATATCATTAACCGTTAATGGTTCCACCGGTTTCGAGATTCTCGCCGGGATTGGTGGTCGATTGCAGATATCTCGTGGTTATGTTACTGCGACGTTGATCCAGCCTGATCTCGATCCCTTGGTCTTCACGTTCCTTGAGCTGAAACTTGATTCAATATAGGTTCACTCTCGAGGCAGGCATACCCTTGAGCCCATAAAATCGGTATCCTCGATTTTTATCGTGTACAGATAGTCCCTGCATTTCTTGTAATAAAATGATAAGAAACGGTTTAAGCCTCAATTTCTCGATACCTCGGTCATAACGTCGTCTCTATGACGTAAGCAATGGATGTGACTGGAACGTCTAGTCAGTTTGGTTCCCAAGAACCATCAATGCTTGTCAGTCGCTAGTTGGCCACTAGTGATACCAAACCGTCATTTGAAATCTATAAATACCACCTCTCCAATTGATTTCGAACTTTACTTTTCTTTAAATTTCACCCTTGCTTTGATTAAATCTTTCATCCTTCAAACTTTCCTTGCCTTCTTCATATCTCCGCCAATCTTACCCCTAATTTCGGCCTTTCTCACTTATATCCATGGCTAAGACCTCTAAAATAGTGCCGCAAAAGGAAAGAGCCTCCTCTTTGAAGTCGACCAGTGACAAGATGCCGGTGGAACCATACATAGAGGAGTGTGTTCCTGGGCCGTGTGAACTGACTTTTGAGTTCAAGGTGGACCGGACCCCCCTTAGTTCCCGGTCGGTGTGAGCCCGTGTCCCGTTATATTTTCTCGATATCTGAGGGAGATATCGAGCAAGTGAAAAAGGTCTGCAATTGGAGTAACAAAGAAGTGGTGATTCATTCACCTGAGGAGGATATCACCACTTATGTTAAAGGGTTTCTGAGTGTTTACACTTGCCCTTTCACATTAGGGCCCGTGGACCCGATTATACTCGACTTTTTCCGCCAATATCGAGTGACCCTGGGGCAAGTTCACCCTTTATTTTGGCGCATCATGATCCTGCTCAGATTCTTTTCGAGCAAAGTCGAAGGAATACCTTCACCCTCGACCATCTAATCAGGTTGTACAGCCTTCGGCTCTACCAAGGTGGTTTGATAAAGATCTATCGCTGGGCTATGAAAACATTATTCTTGAGCATAAATGACGACAAGGATCGGGGTTAGATGGGCCAGTTCGTATGAATCAGGACCTCCGATTTGATTCCTACCGAGAAGATGCCATTCCCCGAGGAATGGAATATGAAACATAAGTCCAATTATCGTCGCTGTTGTTTGATTGATTTATCTCCCCGACCTAAGTTCCATTTCGTGGTGCAGCATCTGCTTGGTTCCCCGGTTCTATCCCAGATCTCGAAGGTTGGGTTCACAGAATAGCCTCCACCTCTTCATACTCCGAGCGCTGGTGGCAAGATTTAGCCAAGGGTCGATGGTAAGTTAAGAACCACGGTGAGTTCCTTTGTCCATATGCCGATGTCTTTCCATAAGAATACCGGTTTTTAACTTAGTCTTTTCGTGTAGGCCTTGGAGAGAATGTAGCCATGAGTCCACCCCCGCCTGGCGAAGGTGTCATATTCCGAAGTTTGTACGTAAAAGTTTCATCGTAAGTTAATCGACGTAGAACGGGGATTATATTATCTTAAGGTTAAAAGAATTTATGCTATTTATAATAAGCGATAAGTAAGTCTAGTGGAGAATCAAAGAAAGTGAGTTTCACCGAAGTTTTTCGATATGGGATAAAATACGGTTCGAGCTATAATACCCGGTATTTATGGACTAGTGCCATATACGGTACTACATGACTATGATAATAGGGTACATAAAGTGTATTAAAAATGAGTAGTATTTTAAATAATTTGAGATAATTCTTAATTTTGTGAGTAATTGATTAATTATTGGGTAATTAATTAAAGAGTGGGATAAGATTTAACCCTCCCCCCCCCCAAGTCCTATTTAAATGACTAAGTATTAAAGGTTGAAAGATGTCAAACTTTGAGATATAAGTGTGACACCAAGCTTAATTATGTGGGGCCACCTAAAAATGTTAAGAATAACAACTATGATATCTTATGAAAGAATTCCAACAAACCTTCCATAGCATCAGTAACGTCCTTTTCTAAAGAGATTCATTCAAGATTCTCATTTCATAGTTACTTAAGGAAAAGTTTCAGCCAAGATGGTTTTTGCATGAGCAACGTTATTTCTTTGGGATTTTCATATAACTTATTCCGTGTTTTGTCGCAATTAACGTGTGTTGGAAGATTGTCAAGAGAATCGACTAAGGTATGTTAAGGTAATCCATTCTTTCTTTTAGGAATGATCTAAATGATATAAGATGAAACGAGCAAACGCACAACTTTCATAAACGACTCTATTCATAGAAATACTAGGGGTCTCTATGTTCTTGATTCCCCATGTGACATATTATTATATCTTCTGTTCATGGGTCTCAGAATAATACGCAGTTGATAAAGTTTATCCAAAAGGAATATTGAGATTATTAACCTATTTTCATGCAGTTTATTCATTTATTCATGTACATTGACCCATGACCATAGGACGTTATATACGCGCATTTGTATGTATATATATGTGTATGAGATATGGGAAAAGGTTACGGCGTTATATACGCACCACCACCTGATCAGTTAGTATATGTTGATGATGTTGCCCACAGTGGCCGAGAGGATATGATTGGATGCCCTCGGAGGCTTGATGATGTTATGTACACCTATAGCTATGCATGGAACGACATTTATACGCACGTGCATTACATTATAAATGTTTCAGAATTTACAAAGTTATCAGACTTAAAGGTGCATTTCTTTGTTTCATGTTTCATCTATATCTTTTATGTACTGATTTTCATGCCTTACATACTCTGTACATTATTCGTATGGACGCCCTATTTCCCAGGGCTTGCGTTTCATGCATGAAGGTGAAGGTAGGCAAGCTGATGGTCCCCCTTCTTAGGATCCTTGATCAGCTAGAGTTGGCGTGCTCCACTTGATCCGGAGCTGCTTTTTCTTTTGATACGATATATTTGTATACATATATGGGTATGACGTGGCCCAGTTCCGTCCTTTTACATTTGTATTTTCTATTAGAGATTTGTAGACAGTTATGTATAGTTGGATAGTATGTGGCCTTGTCGGCTTCCAGTTTTGGATATATAGTTGTCTATAGCAGCCTTGCCGGCTCGCCCACTGTATTCCACATGTCTATGTACATATGTCTTTTGGATAGGTTCCCTCACGTATGTTATTCATGTTTATATCTTAAGACCCATGCTTAAGGATGTTCGACAGGTAGGACTCGGGCACCCGTCACGACCCATCGGTTTGGGTCGTGACAAAAGTGGTATCAGAGCAGTTCTGTCCTTGGGTTGTCTACAGACCGTTTCTAGTATAGTCTTGTTTATGGGTGTGTTGTGCACCACACTTATAAATAGGAGGTTACATGGCATAAAAGATGTTATCCTCTATTCTTATCTTAGATCGTGTGATATAAGAATTCATGTTCCTAACGATATGTTATATTTTCAGTGATGCCTCCAAAGACTACAACCTCCCATAAGGGAAAGTGCGTGGCTGGTGAGATTAATAGTCGAGCGCCATGAGTTACTATGGCTCGGGGGAGAGTCTCATAGTGAGATTCCATCTCAGACTTCACATACCCCTCCCTCTCCAGGAGAGCTCCGAGGGGCTCTAGCTCCAGTGCGCGCCCCTGTACATTCAGCTCCTCATCCAGATGCACCAGGTCAGGAGATGAGAGATGTTATTCAGCTATTAACTCAATTAGTAGCCGCACATGCTCGGCGTTAGGAAGTAGTTATTGGTCATGCAGATAGGCCCGTCAGTGCGAGCTTTCATGATTTCATTAATTTAGATCCTCCGGTATTCACAGGGTCATATCCAAACAAAGACCCTCAGGTATTTTTTGAAAGAATGCAGAGGATGTTGAGGGTAATGAAGGCCACTGCGACTGAGTCAGTTGAGCTAGATTCCTATAGACTGCATGATGTTGCAGTTAATTGGTATGAGTCTTGGGAATTTTCCATAGGTGAGGATGCCCCTCCAGAAGTATCTCAGGAGTTTACAGAAGCTTTTCTTCGTCATTATCTTCCACCAGAGCTTAGACGGGCTAGAGTTGATAGGCTCTTACTTAGACAGGGTAACAATACAATCGTCAGTTTGATTTGTTGGCTAGATATGCTCCCACTATTGTATCTAAGATGGAGGATCAGGTTCAACAGTTCGTGATGGGATTAGAGTCGCACTTGCTTAATGATTGTCTGTTGGTCTCACTTCATCCAGACATGGATATTTCTCGTATTCAGGCATATGCTCAGGGTGTAGAGGAACGTAAGCAGAAGCAGAGGGCCGATCGTGATCATGATAGGGCCCAGAATAAGAGAGCGAGGTCTTCGAGTCCTTCTGGTGAGTTTCGCACCCCTTTAGTTTGCCGGTAAGAGATTTGATCGTTCCACATATTCAGGGCCTGGTCAGAATTCCAGGGCCTCAAGCTCTCTGTATAGGGGTGAGTCAAGTCAGATAAGGTCGCCCTTTCCATGATGTGCTTAGTGTGGTAAACAGCATGCCAGACAGTACCGTATGGGGTTGGGTGTTTGTTATACTTGTGGCTATTTGGGCCACGTTTTGAGGGACTATCCGATGAGAGGTGATGCAAGCATAGCTCAGTCAGCGGGATTTGTATCTGGTTCATCATCATCAGTACGCCCACCTGGGCAAGGTTCACAAGCACCAATGAGTTGTGGTAGAGCCAGAGGCAGAGCATCTAGCTCGAGCGATCCTCAGAACTACATTTATGCATTAGCAGGACGACATGATCAAGAATCATCACCTGATGTTGTTACAGGTATATTATCAGTCTTCGCATATGATGTATATGCACTGATTGAACCAGGTTCCACCTTATCATATGTTACTCCGTTGATTGCTAGTAAGTTTGGAATAAAACCTGAATTGGTTAAACCTTTTGAGGTGTCTACACCTATTGGGGACACAGTAGTATCTAAGCGAATATATAGGGGTTGTATAATAGTGGTTTATAGTCGATCTACCGTGGCGGACCTAATCCAGTTAAATATGGTAGAATTTGATGTTATATTGGGTATGGATTGGTTGGCTTCTTGTCATGCCAACATTGATTGTAGATCAAAGATAGTCCAATTTCAATTTCCAGGGAAGCCCGTTTTGGAGTGGAAAGGTAGTACGGCGTCGCCGATTGGTAGATTTATTTCCTATCTCAAGGCAAGGAAGATGATCAGAAAGGGATGTATTTATCATTTAGTTCGGGTTCGGGATGTGGAAGTAGAGTCACCAACCATTCAGTCCATCCCTGTGGCTAATGAATTTATCGATGTTTTTCCCAATGAGCTTCCGGGTCTTCCGCCTGAGCGAGGAATTGAGTTTGCTATTGACCTACAACCAAATAACCATCCAATAACTATTCCTCCCTATAGAATGGCCCCTGCAGAGCTGAAAGAGTTGAAGGTACAACTAAAGGACTTACTTAAGAAAGGCTTTATCAGAATTAGTACATCACCATGGGGATCACGTCTGTTATTTGTGAGAAAGAAAGATGGTTCCTTATGGATGTGTATTGATTATAGATAGTTGAATAAGGTGACGATCAAGAATAAGTATCCGCTTCCGAGGATTGATGATTTATTTGATCAGTTGCAAGGTGCCAAGTGTTTCTCAAAGATAAAATTGAGGTTTGGGTACCATTAGGTAAGGGTTAAGGAGAAATATATTTCAAAGACAACATTCAGGACCAGATACAGGCACTTTGAGTTTCGTGTTATGTCGTTGGTTTGACCAATACCCCAACAGTATTCATGGATTTGATGAACCGTGTGTTCAGGCCCTTTTTAGATCTGTTCATATTGTATTTATCGATGATATATTGGTTTATTCTCGTTCAGAGGCTGAGCATCTAGATCATTTGCGTACTGTGCTCGGAGTTCTACAAAAAGGGAAATTGTATGCAAAATTCTCTAAATGTGAATTCTGGTTGAACTCTGTAGCTTTCCTTGGGCATATCATTTCGAGTGAAGGTATCCGGGTTGATACACAAAAGATTGAGGCAGTAAAGACTTGGCCTGGACCCACCACACTGACAGAGGTTTGTAGTTTTCTCGGTCTAGCCTGTTATTACCGGAGATTTGTAGAGGGATTTTGTTCCTTTCAGCACCTTTGACAAAATTGACTCAGAACGGAGCAAAGTGTCAATAGACTAATGCTTGCCAACGGAGTTTTCAAGCATTGAAGGACAGATTAACTTCAGCACCGGTTCTAATGCTCCCAAAAGGGACCGATGTTTATGTTATCTACTGTGACGCCTCGGGCGTTATATTTGGTTGTGTACTGATGAAGCATGGTAAGGCTGTACCTTATGCTTCTAGACAACTAAGAAAACACAAGAAGAATTGCCCAACCCATGATTTAGAGTTAGCTGTAGTGATTCATGCACTAAAGATGTGGAGGCACTACTTATATGGAATTCATGTTTATATCTATACGGATAATAAGAGCCTCCAGTATATCTTCAACAAAAAGGAATTGAATTTAAGACAAAGGAGATGGTTGGAGCTACTTAAAGATTATGACATTGATATTTTATACCATCCGGGGAAGGCGAACGTGGTAACCGAAGCCCTCAACCGTAGATCTATGGGTAGCCTGTCATATTTACAGCCAGAGAAGAGGGGAATGGCCCATGAGCTTCAACAACTAGCTAGTCTTGGACTTCAGTTACTGGACTCAGGTGATATTGGAATTACTATTCAGTATACGACAACACCCTCTTTAGTAACTGAAGTAAAGGAACGCCAGTACGAGGATCCTGTATTAGTTAATTATATGGATAAAACCCGTCAGAAGGAGAAGACACCATTTGAGGTTACAGAAGATGGGGCCCTCAGATATCAAGGACGATTATGTGTCCCTAATGTTACAGGGCTGAGTCGGCAGGTCATGGGAGAAACTCACTATTCTCGTTATTCTATCCATTCAGGACCAAAAAAGATGTATCCTGATATCACAAAAATATATTGGTGGGACAGAATGAAAAAGGATATAGCAGAATTTGTTGCTTAGTGCCCTAATTGTCAGCAGGTCAAGATCGAATATCAAAAATCCAGTGGATTATGGCAAGCAATGGAGATTCCGACTTGGAAATGGGAAGTAATAAATATGGATTTCATCATAGGCTTACCTCGTGCCCAGCGTATGTTCAATTCTATATGGGTGATTGTTGATAGGCTTACAAAATAAGACCATTTTCTAACCGTTAGGACTACATATTCCATAGAGGATTATGCAAGGATTTATATTAAGGAGATAGTACGACTGCATGGTGTCCTTTTATCTATTATCTCAGATAGAGGGGCCCAATTTACAGCTAACTTCTGGAGGTCCTTCCAAAAAGGATTAGGGACTCAGGTAAGTCTTAGTACAACATTTCATCCCCATATAGACGGACAAGTTGAGAGTACTATTCAGACACTTGAGGATATGTTACGAGCTTATGTGATAGACTTCAACGGTAGCTGGAATGATCATCTGTTGCTTATTGAGTTTGCATATAATAATAGCTAACATTCCAGTATTCAAATGGCTCCATACAAAGATCTTTACAGACGGAAATGTACGTCGCCTATAGGGTGGTTCGATGTCAGGGAAACTACATTAGTAGGACCAGAATTGGTACAAAACACATCGAGAAAATTAAGCTGATACAGGAAAGGCTATTAACAACTCAAAGCCGTCAGAAGTCTTAAGCAGATAATCGACGGCGAAACTTGGAGTTTCAGGTTGACGATTGGGTATTCCTAAAGGTATCACCAATGAACAGTTTTATGAGCTTCGGAAAGAAAGGAAAACTTAGCCCTCGGTACATTGGACCATATAGGATCATGTGCAAGGTAGGCCAGGTAGCATGTGAGTTAGACTTGCCTTCGGACTTAGAGTCTGTACATCCAGTCTTTCATGTGTCTATGCTTCGTAAATGTATTGGATATCCTTCCAGAGTTGTGTCAGTTGACGATATTCAAGTCATAGAGCAGTTATCATATGAAGAAACTTACATTGCTATATTATATAGGTTTGAATATTGAGGACTAAAGACGTAGCTTCGGTGAAAGTACTTTGGAGAAACAACAATGTGGAAGAAATGACTTGGGAGGCCGAAGAAGACATGAAGTCTAGACATCCTCATTTATTTCCTCTTCCAGAGAAGGGTCTGACTAAGACATCACAACCTTAAGGTACATGTACAGATTCCCGTGTTAGTTATTGTCATTGGTCGTGTGAGGCCATTGTCATTATTATTGATTGTGGTCCTATGTGGCATTGAATTATTGAGTTTCTATAGGAAGAGTTGGTTGTAGTATTGTTACAAAGGTGACTCTGTCAAAGATTTATATAGATCCCGGGGAATTAAACACTCGAGGACGAATGTTTCTAAGGGGGCAAGGATGTTATATCTCGCATTTCGTACGCAAAAGTTTCATCATACGTTAATCGACGTAGAATAGGGATGAGGTTATATTGAGGTTAAAATCATTTATGGTATTTATAATAAGCGATAAGTAAGTCACGTGGAGGCTAAAGGGTAAACAAATCAAATAAAGTGAGTTTCGTCGAAGTTTGTCGATATGGGATAAAATACGGTTCGAGCTACAATACCCGGTATTTATGGACTAGTGAAATACAAGGTACTAGATAACTATGATAGTAGGGTACATAAAGTGTATTAAAAGTGAGTAGTATTTTAAGTAATTTAAGATAATTCTTAATTATGTGGGTAATTGATTAATTATTGTGTAATTAATTAAAGAGTGGGATAAGATTTAACCCTCCCCCAACTTGGAAATCAGCCTTCCTATTTAAATGACTAAGTATTAAGGGTTTCAAGGTGTCACACTTTGAGAAAGAAGTGTAACACCAAGATTACTTATGTGGGTCTACCTAAAAATGTTAAGAATAACAACTATGATATCTTATGAAAGAATTCCAACAAACCTTTCCATAGCATCAGTAACTTCCTTTTCTAAAGAGCTTCATTCAAGCTTGTCATTTCATAGTTACTTAAGGAAAAGTTTCAGCCAAGATGGTCTTTGCATGAGCAACGTTATTTCTTCGGGCTTTTCATATAACTTATTCCGTATTTTGTTACAATTAACGTGTGTTAGAAGATTGTAAAGAGAATCGACTCAGGTATGTTAATGTTATCCCTTATTTCTTCTTGGCATGATCCAAATGATATAGACGAAACGAGCAAACCCACAACTTTCATAAACGACTCTATTCATATACTAGGGGTCTCTATGTTCTTTTTTGTTTTTGGCAAATCCACTATGCAGGAGCCTAGGGCTAGTTTTATTAATACTAAAAAGCTAAAAAGAACCACATAGGAAGAGTACAAATAAGGGGGACAATAGCACCAGTAATGTTGCCTCTATGCGTTGGCTATCTAATTACTCCTCTGCGCCTCACTATGCCCTTATGGCAACCTCATGTGGAGGAATCATGGTATAGATGCCGGCAAAGTCTCACGAGGGCATATAATCTCATAGCCATTTGGATATCTTTCCAAAGGCATAGGGCTAGAGCAACACAAACTGGGCTAAACCTTACCTTACTAATCCTATTGAGGCAAATAAAAAGCCTCACCTACTAGCATGCATGTAAGAAGAAAGAACTAGCTAGTACTAAATATTCTATGATCATCACAGAGTTTATAACATACTCTGTGATGATATTACATAATACTATGCTAATGTGATGGTAGAATAAGAATATGTAAACATAACAGTGATGTACTATCTTCTCTAATTTTATGAAGTCTTGAACTTGTAACCGCTTGTCTTCCTCCTCCCTCTTCAAAATGTCTTCAAATTTCATGATTTCTTCTTTGAACGAGTTGACTTTGTTGACGTAGTTGGATAAACATGTTTTTGTTTGGAAACTCTCATTGGGAGTCGCCTTATATTTGCATCTTCATTCACCCTGCCGTCCCAACTTCTTTCCCTTGTTCGAGTCTTCTAGCTTTTTCCACTATGCATAGGTGATAAATCACCTTTTTCTTGCTGCCTCTGCCCGGTATTGATTTAGTATATCATCTTCCTCACCCTCTACATATGTATCTCTGCCCACAATCACCGGATTTGGCATGTCTCGATCAAAGTCTTGTGTCACCATAATATTTCCTTCCTGCTTAACTAAAACTGCCTTGTTTTGTGTTGTGTTTTGTAATATGCTCCTGCTTCTACTCACACGACCAGTGCTAAAAGCAATTGTATTTAAAGAGTTTCGAGGATCTGAACTTACCATGGCATCCAAAAGTTTTTTCTCCTCTAATGAAATAAATGTAGTGGATGTCATGATTTGTTGCTGCCCAGCTGCACTTGACAGTGCTGTTGTTTTCTCCTGAGTAGCAAATGATGCTGCTACAAATTGCTGCTGCTGCTGCTGTCCAGTTTCTGATTTTGTTGTTGCAGCATCGTGTATTTTTTTATTGTACTGTTGTTGTTCAATATCTGCTTGTGCTTCTGCTGTTTGTTCCTCCACTGATGTCACAACTGGTATGATTGCATTACTCTGCTGCTGTTGTCCAGGCCTTGCGACATTTTTCAGTAAAGTAACACCTGTTGTGCTTGGTCCAACCTGTTGCTTTCCAGCTTGAGTTGATCTTCCAGCTACCATATTCTCTTTTTGATTGGTTTTTACACTATGATGCTGCCCAGATTTAATTGCTGCTACTTTTCAAGCATTTGTAGGATTTGCAACTGGACAAATCTGTTTTGAAAAATGTGACATATTATTTTATCTTCTATTTATGGGTCTCATAATAATATGCAATTGATAATTTTTATCCGAAAGGAATATTGAGATTATTAACATATTTCATGCATTTTATTCATTTATACATGTACATTAACCCATGACCAGATGGCGTTATATACACATATTTATATGTAAATATATGTAAATGGGATATGGAAAAAGGTTACAATGTTATATACGCACCACCACCTGATCAGTTGGTATTTATTGATGATGTTGCCCATAGTGACCGAGACGATATGATGAGATGTCCTCAGAGACTTGATGATGTTATGTACACCTATACTTATGCATGACATGAAATTTATATGCACGTGCATGTCATTATAAATGTTTGAGATCTTACAAAGTTATTGAGACTTACATGTGGATTTATTTATTTCATGTTTCATCTATGTCTTTTATGTACTGATTTTCATGCCTTACATACTCAGTACATTATTCGTACTGACGCCCTATTTCTCGGGGCCTGCGTTTCATGCCTGCAAGTGTAGGTAGGAAAGCTGACGGTCCCACTTCTTAAAGAAAATGAGTTTCGTTGAAGGTTGTCGATTTGGGATAAAATACGTCCGAGCTATGTTGGATATCTAATTTCTTTTACATATTAACCATGAAAGATCTAGACTCTATCAAAATATAAAGGAATTTTAATATAGTTTCTTGGCTTGGTGGTGGTACAATCGAATCTAGTACTACTCTTATTGGCTTTGCCTTAGTGGCTCCGTCTAGCAAGCTGTGACATTTAAAGCCCGATAAAGGTGTTAAAAGGGCGTCCTCTCTCACGGTTAGAACTGCTAGACACATGGGCTCAATAAGAGTATGTATTAGATCCAGACAGGCCCCATGCTTAGGTAAAAGGATAGATCCTTCCATACAGTCGTTAAACTCTATAAAATTCTTGTATATTTCGATTATTGGCCGAGCGGACTACCGCCAGCCTTGATCCTGTAAAATGGGTATGATGTATAAAGTATATTAAAAATAAGTAGAATTTTAAGTAATTTGAGATAATTCTTAATTATGTAATTAAATATCGGGTAGTGGAATAATACCTAATTAATTATTAATTATAGGATAAGATTAAAAAAACCCACTCCCTCACCCTATGTGGCAGCAAGCCACCACCCAAAACAAATGACCCATTAGTCATATTGGGTAGGTGGCAATAAATTAAAAGAAACCTTCACCATTGGACATAATGAAACAAATCTCTTAAAGAGTTCTTTTAAACATTAGGAGGCTACATATCTTTGAAGAATTAAAAAATGCTTATCTTCAACATTTTGAGAGAATAAGAAAAGGATTTACATGAGACCTTCTGAAGCTAACGATGAAGGAGCCAGAAGCCAACGTTGAAGGCCATCTGAAGCTAAGGGTCTTTAATAATTCAAACAGAGGTTTCGTAGTATCATAATCAACATGAGATTTTGCAATTTTAATCAGTGTAAACCTTCTCAAGAATATCACACGGATTTTTTCCTACTCCAGGTATGTTAAGGCTAAGCCCTTTCTTCATTTTGCCATGATCTCGTAATTACACGAGTTTGATAATGAGGCATAAAGAAAAATTCATATCCCAGAATTTACATATATTTTCCTAGTCTTGTAAGTTACAATATTCTCCATATCGGGACTTCATATTTAATTGAATATTTCCTTTTTCCAGTAAAGAAAGCAGAAAGTCTATATATACAGTATTACAATATTTTCATTACCATCGAGCTATAATCGATGGGCAGGCCCCTATTGGATAACCTCTGATCAGATGGTAAGTTATATACCGAGCCTATTATGGTCGAACGCCTATGAGCGAGCCTAGTTGGTCGAGATACAGAGCCTAGTATGGTTGAGCGCCTATGATCGATCCTACTACGGTAGAGCAGTTATATATACCGAGCCTTATAGGGCCGAACAACTATTTTACTTACTATATTGAGAGAGTTGAGTTAGTATCAGCAGGTAAGCATATGTTCATATTATCAGTTCAGTTTCAGTTTTTTGTATATTGCCTTACATACTCGGTACATTATTTCGTACTGATGTCCCTTTCTGGGGGTGTTGCATTTCATGCGTGTAGGTTCGGACAGACAGACGGGTAGACCTCCTCAGTAGGTGTTGCCCGAGTTCAGCTTTATCGATAAGTTCTTCATCCTTCGGAGTTGCCAGGTCTAGAAGTTTTGTGTACATCTTGTGTATGTATGTAGATAGGTTATGGGTAGGTTGGGGCCCTATTCCGATCACAACACATCCATCAGTAGAGGCTAGTAGACATATCCTGTAAGTTAATGCAGTATGTTGGGCTTGTAGGCCCTGTACGTAATTTTTGTTGGCTTGTCAGTTATAGTAGTTATGACGGCCTTGCCGGCCCAACTTTATGTTGACATTTAGTCGGTGTTAGTCTCTATTCAGTATTATATTTTTCTTCGCAAATTGTCTTGCAATGTGGCCCCTGGCCAAAGTATGACATTATATGTCCAGAATTCCTAAGTCGCAAGTTTGTACCCAAGGATAGATGAGGCACCGAGTGCTGGTCTCGCCCCCAGACTCGGGGCGTGACAAAAGTGGTATCAGAGCAGTTCTATCCTACAGAGTCTACAAGCCGTGTCCAGTAGGGTCTTATTTATAGATGTGTGGTACACCACATTATATTAGCAGGGAACTACAGGGCATGTAGGAGTTGGTTACCCTTCTTTCAAATCTAAATCGTGATGTAGAACTAAGTTATGGGAAATTTGAGTTAAACTTACATGTTGGAGTTTGCATGCACAGATGAGGGTAACTAGGAGGACTACGGGTAGCCATAGGAGAGAGACATCAGTAGGTGAGGGGACTAGCAGGGTACCCTCAGTAGATGGGGCCCAATCGGAGGCCCAGGGAGAGACCCCTACTCAGCCATTACCGGCTCCTCCGCCACTTGAGGAGCCGGTAATGGCTGAGTAGGGGTCTCTCCCTGGGCCCAATCGGAGGCCCAGGGAGAGACCCCTACTCAGCCATTACCGGCTCCTCCGCCACTTGAGGAGATTCCTAGGGAGACCACACATCCAGTTCCCCCTCTGCTTCCATCAGATCAGGACTTAAGGAGTGTGGTGCATTTGTTGGCACAGTTGGTAACTACCCAACAATAGGCTAGGGCATCCGCTAGTGCAGTACCTTCTGAGGGATCTGGGAGTCCAAGGGTCCGAGAGTTTATTGCTTTGAGTCTCCTAGAGGTCACACGGACAGATCAGAGGGAGGACCCGCAGGATTTCATAGATCCGCTTCACAGGATCTTTTGGGTTATGCATGCAATGGAGAAAGATGCAGTTGAGCTAGTAGCTTTTCGACTCCGAGATATAGTCATCCTTTGGTATGAGGGATGGGAAAGATCCAAGGGACGTGATGCACCTCCTGCTATTTGGGAGAGTTTTTCAAATTCCTTCCTTGACCATTAGTTACCGCGAGAGATCCGATAGGCTCGAGTAGATCAGTTTCTAGCCCTCAAGCAGGGTAATATGAGTGTTCGATAGTATATTCTCTATTTTGATTCATTAGCCAGATATGCACCATCCATAGTTGCTACTATGCGGGATAGGCTCCACAGGTTTATAACAGGGTTGGCCCTAGAGTTGACCGAGGCATGTGCCACCGCTCCATTACATGATAGTATGGATATCTCCTGGATTCAGGCATTTTCCCATAATATAGTAAGGGGTAGGCGTCGGTAGCAGGTTACGGAGAGGACTATCTCAGGGCAGCGTAAGATGATGATATTTGTCAGGTCTTAGGAGAAGTCTCAAGGTAGTTACAGGCCCGAGTACTTCGAACGACCACATAGACCTCTGCCACCTCAGCTACAGGGTTATAGGTATGGCCGCTATACTCAGTCGGGACCAGGTGAAGCTTCCAGGCATCAAGTGTGCAGCGATAGCGAGGTTCGAGGCAGACATGGCCATTTTTGTCGCGGTGTGCCATCTACAGTAGAGGAAACTTGGGCTAATGTCGAGCCGGTTCCGATGCTTGTTATACATGTGAACGTCCTGGGCATATGATGCGAGATTTCCCAAATAAAGATATTGGGGTATTGCGCAACCAGCGAATTCAGCATCAGGATCATCTATGTATGTGTATCCTTCAGGGCACGAGTCTCATTCTTCGACTGGTAGAGGTCAAGGTAGAGGTAGAGGTTCCAGTTCAGGTGGTAACCAAAATCGTAGTTATGCGTTAGCAGGTCGGCAGGACCAGAAATCCTCACCAGATGTTGTGACAGGTATGTTGACCATTTGCTCTCATGATGCTTATGCCTTAATAGACCCAGGATCTACTTTATCATGTATTACCCCATTTGTCGTGGGAAGTTTGGTATAATGCCTAAAATATTAAGTGATCTTTTTGGGGTATCTACACCGGTCGGAGAATTGATTATTTCTATATGGGTTTACCGAGGTTGTACGGTATCATTTTGTGATCGTCAGACCTCAACCGACGTAGTTGAGCTACAGATGTTGAATTTTGATGCTATCATGGGCATGGACTGGTTGGCAGCTTGCTATGCCACAGTTGATTGTCGAGTAAAGATAGCTAGATTTTATTTTTTGGGTGAGCCAGTCATTGAATGGGTTAGGTAATACAACGACACCCTGAGGTAGGTTTATTTCCTATCTGAAGGCGAGGAAAATGATCGCAAAAGGGTGGATTTATCATATTGTACAAGTTAGATATGTGGATGCAGAGATACCTACACTTCAGTCTATTTTATTAGTAAAAGAGTACGCAGATGTATTCCCAGATGAACTTCCACGTATTCCTCCGGAGTGAGATATTGATTTTGGCATCGATTTTCTTCCCGAAACTCAACCAATATCCATCCCTCCATATAGAATGGCACCTACCAAATTGAAGGAGTTAAAGGAGCAGTTAAAGATTTGCTGGAGAAAGGTTTCATCGGGCCTCGTACTTCACCTTGGGGTGCACCGGTACTGTTTGTGCGGAAGAAAGACGGCTTTGTGAGGATGAGTATCGATTATAGGAAACTGAACATGGTAACTATTAAGAATAAGTATCCACTTCCAAGGATAGATGACTTGTTTGATCGGTTGCAGAGAGCTAGATGCTTTTCAAAGATAGATTTGAGGTCGGGGTACCACCAGGTTAGAGTTCGGGAGAGAGATATCCCAAAGACAGCTTTCAGGACCCGATATGGCACTTCGAGTTTCTTGTCTTGTACTTCGGGTTGATGAATGCACCTTCCATATTTATGGACTTGATAAACAGACAATTCCGGACATATATAGATATGTTCGTGATAGTCTTTATTGATAATATTTTGGTTTATTCACGTTTAGAGGATGAGCATGCGGAACACCTGCGAGCGGTACTCCAAACCCTCAGTGATAGTAAATTATATGCTAAGTTTTCTAAATGTGAGTTCTGGTTGAAGACTGTAGCATTCTTGGGGTACATTTTATCCTATGGAGGTATAAAGGTAGACACTCAGAAGATTGAGGCTGTGAAATCCTGGCCTAGACCTGTATTGGTAAAAAAAGATCTTCACACGTGTAATAAATCTTGATGACTCAATAGTCTATGTGGAGCAATGAAGACACGACAGCTGGATGGGACTCTAAGAAGATGTACGAGGCAAAGAGGCACGGAAAATCACATCCACTGTTTAATTAGCTACAAAATTTTCAACCTAATTGAGAAGATGAAGAGACACGGTCAAAAGTGTATTTGGACAGAAAAAAGGCAGATTCAGAGATCTTCAAATTAGAGATCCATACGTTACACAACATTCACTCAACAGTTATGGTTGATTCATTGTAACATTACATTAAAGTCATTATTAGTCATTAATGCTCAATCACTGAAAACGGCAGACGTTATATTAGGAAATTCCCTATATAAGGGAGTAAAATATAACCTATAAGGGGATCATCCCGAAATACTATTGCAATATACTTACTTTCTGTGCATCTTACTGCTTTCCATTTACAAGTTTGCCTACTAGTATAATCTTATTCTTTGGTTATCAGAAACCCGTGTTCTTCTTAAAATAGCTTTGGGAAAAAAATCTAATTCTTTGGTTAAACAAATTGGTTCCGTTACCGGGAATCTGATAATCTTTGTTTTCTTTTTAAGTGGTATCCTATGAACTTGGTCGAACTCCAACGACAACAACCAGCAAAGGAATGGAACCCCAGTTCCATCACCTTCAAGAACCCCGTGTGGTTCAAGGGAACAATCCCCATAAAGATCCAATAACAACAATGATAATAATGGTCAAACCGTGGAACAAGATTGAGTAAAGGAAATGATTTCAGAGTATGTGAGCCAAACTTTGCAAGAATTTTTGAGGGTATTACCGGCAGCATTACCTGCACCACTGACACCACCCCCAATAATACCATCACCATGGAAAATCCTCAATCTGGGTTGGCAAACTCAGGAAGGGGAGATACTCCTAATGAATCTCCCGAAGCGAGACTAGGTTCTAATAACTCTGAAGTACAAACTTTATTACAAACTCTGCAGAAACAGGTGAAGGATCAAAACGATCGAATCGAACAAATTCCTGGAGTACCACCTATTATCAAAGGCATTGATGTTGATAGATATTCTCAACAACCTTGGAAACCAAGCGCAACACTTGTACCCATTCCAAAGAAGTTTAAAATGCCTGACGTACCTAAATATGATGGGACAACCGACCCACGCGACCATGTAACTTCTTTTACCACCGGAGTGAAGGGCAACGACTTAACAAAATAAGAAATTAAGTCGGTTCTAGTTAAAAATTTGGAGAAACACTTACCAAAGGGGCGCTAACCTGGTATTCTCTTCTCCCTGAAAACTCTATTGATTCTTTTGCAGAGCTTACAGATTCTTTCATAAAGGCACACTGCAGTGAGCAAAAATTTGAGAAAAGGATGGAGGACATCTTTAAAATAAAACAAGGAGACACGGAACTACTTCGTGAATTTGTAGACACGTTTCAACGAGAAAGAATGCAACTACCAAGGGTGCCTGATAATTGGGCAGCCATGGCATTCGCAAGTAATCTAAATGACAAAAGCTCAGAAGCCACGAGAAGACTCAAGGAAAGCTTGAGTGAATTCCCAGATACAACGTGGAACGATGTTTATAACTGGTATAGTAGTAAACTTCGAATAGAAGAATATACCATTGCTCTTCTGAAAGAGGAATATTATACTAGATCCAAACGTTCAGAATCAGACAGGAGATCAGGTGAAAATAGGTACGATCCTTACTTGGGACCATCGGGTCGTGAAACTCATCCCAGGTTCAAAAACACCAGGTCAGATTATGGACCACCAAGCATAGATGCGGGCTCATATTCATGACTTCATCTAGATCCAGAAGGGATTAAGGTCAGTGACCTAGAGGTAATGCGCAAATTGGGGATCATACCTTTAATGTAAGTACCTCCGAACTAATTTCAGTGTTAAGAAATTTGGGTAATAAGGTTCGATGGCCCAAGGAGATGAGGTCGAATCCGAATAAGAGGAACCCAGATCTCTTGTATGAATTCCATAATGATCATGGACACAGAACTGCAGATTGCTGATTTTTGCAAGGTGAGGTAGAACAATTATTGAAACAGGGCTATTTGATAGAATTGTTCAGTGAAAAAGGTAAACAGGCATACATGAAGACAAGCAGGAGCCCCCAAAACCTCCATCTCCAAAATGAACCGTCGACCTGATACACGGAGGTGAAGAAGTAAATGGAGTGGTCTGCAAAACGACCACAAAGTTCACAATTACACACGGAAAATGGGTTCGTGAAAAACTGGAAGCGGACAATATAACCTTCGATGATGAAGATATCGGCGTACTAATGCTTCCTCACAACGATGCTCTGGTAATATCTTTACTTATTCTTGACACTAACGTAAAAAGAGTGTTGATTGATCCAGGTAGTTCAGTCAATATCATTTTGCTAAGAGTCGTGGAAGAAATGCTATTGGGGAATCAAGTAATCCCAAGGGCACGAGCCATATGAGGGTTTGATAACTCTACGGTTATAACAAAAGGAAAAATTGAACTTAGCACTTATGCTAAGTGAGTGATCAAAAGTACCAGGTTCCAAGTCATCGATACTAACATGGTTTATAACGTAATCGTGGGAAGGCCATGGATCCACTACATGAAAGCAATAACCTCCACCTTGCATCAGATAATTAAATTCCCCTCTGAATGGGGGATTCAGCAAATTAGAGGCGATCAGTAAAACATGAGAAATATAAATTTTGCCGCAAAGCTGCACGGTATTGCCTCATTCACAACTCATTATATCGCAAGATGTTCGGGGGGGGCCCTAGAAAAATGCCTCAGACATAACCAAACAGAGTTTGTGATGAAAGAAGTCCACGAAGGACACTGTGGAAATCACTCAAGGGCGAGATCCTTAGTGAAAAACCTAATCAAAGCTGGATACTATTGGCATAAGATGGAAGAAGAGGCCGAGAACTTCGTATCCAAATGCGACAGGTGCCAAAGATTTGCCAATAACATGCATCGACCAGCGGAATTATTGCATCCAATAATATCCCCATGGCCTTTCATGAGATGGGGTATGGACATAGNAGATCACTTCAACGACATAACACCCCGTGGCTAATGGTCAAGCTGAGTCAACGAATAAGGTCATCATCAACAATCTAAAGAAGCGGCTGGATAAAGCAAAAGGAAACTGGCCTGATGAGTTACCAGCGGTACTATGGGCATACAAAACAACTTCAAAAACAGCCACGGGAGAAATTCTGTTCGCACTTGTCTATGGCTCAGAAGCCTTAATACCTGTGGAGGTTGGCAAACCAAGCATAAGGTTTACAATAGCCATGGAGGAAGAAAACGACGACAAATTGAGAACCAATCTGGACCTGCTCGAACCACGGAGAGAAGCATCACTGATACGGATGGCATCTCAAAAACAAATCATAGAGCGTTATTACAACCGTAAAGCTCATCTCAGGTACTTCAAGATTGGGGACTTCGTCCTCAAAAAAGTCTTTCAATCAACGAAAGAAGCAGGCGCATGAAAGCTAAATCCAAACTAGGAAGGACCCTACAAAATCCGAGGCATAGCTGGGAAGGGTGCCTACGAGTTGGAAGCTATGGATGGCAGAATCCTACCAACAAGTTGGAATGCCATTCACTTGAAGAAGTACTACTTTTAAGGAAAAGAAGTACCCCCGGTCAGGTATCACACGTTCGATTTTATTTTGAACATTTAAAATTTTACTAACCTTTTTAGATGATAGGCATAAAGCTAACCCATCACTAGATGATGATATTTGGCCTATAAAGACGCGAGGAAATAACTAAATTCCCGGTCTAAGGTTACATTTCTGATGGACGTTTTAAAAGGGTTAAGCAGTCATCATCTAAAAATTATATACCTTCAAGTCTCGTATGTTTTTCCTTTTCAGGAAAAGGACCACAAGGAAGGAATAGTCAAGTCCTCGAGATGTCATTCTTCAAAGTTCAACCACTTGGGGGACTATACAGTATGGAAGGCAAACAGAAGCAAAAAAGACTATCAAAAAGTCAAAGCTCGAGCCTGAAGATCCATCTATGCAGCAAGCCAAGTGATACGAGCAAAATCAAAAGAGCCAAAGACTCAAACACAAAGTCTCTAATCCAAGAAACCTTCGAATATGTTCAGGTTAAAAGGAAAAATGTTAGCAATGTTAGCCACGAGGAAGAAATGCGCATCTTTGTACTTATTCAAAATAAAAATTGTTGTAACTAAAAATAATCACGAAATCGTTGTACTCATTTAGAAAATTGTTATCAAATAAAACAGTTACGGATGCAAAAGCATTTTTCTCGTGCTTATTGAAAACTGTTTTCGACAAAAATAGTTACGGGTGAAAACCCCAACTTGAATAAAAACGGTTACGAATGAAAAACAGTTTCGCTCTTGTATTAACTCAAAAATACTGTTACATACGAAAAACAGTTACGAAATACAAGTGTATATCAAATCTGTTAAAAGAAAACAGTTGCAACATGAGTTTTAGATGATAATCAAACACATGTAAAAAGTTGTGAAAGTTCAAACAAAAAACTCTCAGAAACATTCTTAAACATGTGAAAAATTCCTATCACTCTATTGCATTATTACATCTTTATGAAGTTGAGACGTCTTCTTCATTAAGTGTCGATCAAAAAAAGGCCCGCTTCCATAAATTATGACTACTACAAAAAGGCACACATTTAATATGACACCGTGCCTATTACGACAAGGTACGAGTAATCTAAAGCATTCTATATGCAAAACTCAGAGGTAAAAATAAAACCTCAAAAAATAAAGCATGCAAAAGACTTAAAGAGTGAAACAAAAACTCAACGAAAAACAAAAGTCATACTTGCATTAATATATTAAAACGGCTAAATAAAAAGTAAGTATTAACTTATACTTAGCCGTATAGAATTTTTATACATTGAGGTGCCCCTAAGTTGTCATTTGGGGACTTTAAAGAGATCCAAATTTACCCCCGATGGGACTGGGGGTAACCACCAATTGAGACAAAGATAAAAAGGGGAGGGGGTGAATCAACATCTTAATCTTCTTGAGGAGGGGGATTGACTTCTTCATCAGCAGAAGGAGTAATAGCAGCTTGGGACGAAGATGCTTGGACAACAGGAGTCTTACCTTCAGGTGGGGAAAGATCCAAACCTTGTTGAGACTTTTCCATGGCTTCCTTGATATTAACAATTTCAGCGTCAAGGTCGAAATCTTCCCGACTCATTTCCGTCAATGTATCGAGGCGAGAATTCATGTATGCCCAACTAACATCGACAGCTGCTGCCTCTTCAAGACTTTCATAATGTCTCTCCCATATCTGAAGCTCAGCTCTTAACCCATCCTTCTTGACTTCAACAGCTTCATGGGCAGCCCTCAAAGGTACAATTGACTCCTCCAAAGATTGGGTTTTGCCTAAAGTAATGTGAAGATCCTCCTGAGTTCGGGTAAGTGACTGCACAAGCTCACCTGAGTATTCCTCCATCTGCTCTAGCAAAGCTTTCAAGCTCCTAACTTCTTCCGAGGCATGGGATAATTTCTCAACAAACAAAGACTCAAGAATGCTCTTGTCTTTGTCCGCTTGGTTAGAAGAATCCTTCTCCACTGCCAACTCTGCAGCCACAACTCTCATCAGCCACTTCCATGTCGAGCCTCAGGCTTTCATATTGCCCCTTCCAATTCCCTGCTTTAGCATGCCACTCCTTTAGCTCTTGCTCCATGTTAGAAATCCTCTTCATGAGTTCTGTGACTATGAGATTGATCTACAAAAGAAAAATCGATTAGATATGGTAATTACATAAGAATGAACGTTACCTTCAAGGAGGAATGCACAACTTCATTAGCCTAGGTAAGAGAACTGTGACTATCCAGCTTGATCCTTTCTGTTAGGCCAATCAAAGGCTTCAGCCACACTTTGGGTTGGCCAGATTTCTTTAAAAGGCTCCCATCAGCCGGAACCTCAATTAGCACTTGCCTCATCTCCCTGCTGGAATACCTTACTTCTCTAGTAGGAGGCACGGAAGCAGGCTGAGATGAAGGAGCCACGGGCAATGAAATTTGTGGAGCTGAAGAAGTCTCAGGCACGGAAACTTGGGGAGCTGAGAAAGCCACGGGCAAGGCACCAATAGGAGCAGAAATGGCCAAAGGAGCAATGGAAATAACTAGAACGGATGAAGAGATTTCTCTAAAGGAGGGAGTAAAAACACCCAGAGGCGCCTCATGAACAGCAGGGCCAAAACCTTCGTGGAATAGATGATCGCCAGAATCATGTGCAAGAGAAGAAGAAGAATCCATAGGGGTAGGAGGTCTGACACCAGGTACGTAAGACATAGCCACGGGTGTAGACTCATCGTCTAAGACCACCTATCTTCTACGTGACCCGTGCACTAAGATTCCCTCATCTTCTTCTTCTTCATCAAAGGTCTTGGACCCACCAACTTTCCTCTTGGAAGAAGAGGAACCAATAATAATCTCCTGGGCCTAAGCCAAATACATATTTGGGATGGATGCAGCAGATATCCGCCGAGCAGAAAACCGTGTTAAAAGGAAAAGGGTTAAACAAATGAAGAAAAAGAAGCTCGAGTAAGGAAAAGAAGCAAAAACAAAAGTTTCACTTACCATGAGTCTTCAGTTTCCAACCGTACTTCATGGAGAAGTACTTTCAAGATCTTTCCTCCAATTGAGCAACTGATAACAACTTTTTTACCCAATCACGGATACCGCAGACATTCTCAACAGTACCCATGATTGCTGAAAGAGGAAGAAAATAGCTACGGTGTTAATAAAACACTTAAAGCAAAGAGAAGAAAAATAACAGGTGTGAGCTAAAATTTACTCACGTGCGCGATTCCACTTCTCAGGGAAGGGATGATTTTCCTCGCCCGCTAAACCAGAAGTGCACACAGCAATGTACCGAACGTACCAACCTCTATCCTTATCTTCATTAGGGGTTACCAACACTCTTTTTCTCCTAGCAGCCAGAGTGAAAACCCCTTGACGAAATAAGGTAGGAAAATAAAGATGAATGAGGTGATTGAAGGAAAAAGGAACCGAGACTAAAGAAGCTAAACATCTAAGACACGCGACAACCCGCCACACAAGAGGACCAACTGGTCCTAACCAAATGTTGAAGAAATGACAAAATTCGATGATGACTGGATCAATAGGAGGTCTAAACCCTAGAGTAAAAGGGTAAGTGTAAAAAAAATAATGCCTCGTCTTGTAAGACGTTATTCTTTGATTACTATTCGGAATAACAATGGGAAAATCAGACTCCCAAGAACATTCCTGCGAACAAGGGGAATAAAACCTTCGGTAATAAGACTGGGATACCTATCAACAATATCAAGGGATGATGACTGGTCTACAAGAACCTGACTATCCCTAGTGAAGGCAAACTCAGCAGGAATAATTTCATCAACCCGTGGTTCGCGTAGGGCTTCGTGATGTTCTCTACCCCTGGACAGAGACCTGGAAACCCTAGATCTTGGGGAGATTAAAGACCTAGAAGAAGGAGGGGAAACAATCTGAGAAGATGAAGAACCTCTCGAAGGAGTAGAGACTAAACTCCTCAGTCTACTGACTCCGAGTTGGAGCGGAAGAGGGTGTCAACTCATCACGTTTATGACTCCCTTAGATTGGTTTAAAGAAGACATATCTACAAAGGCAAAGAAAAAATTTCTTTACAAATAAAGTTTGAAAGTTAGAACCTTTTTGTGAAAGAAAAGGAAAAGAGGGTATTTATACTCGAAGACAACTGTCAAAAAATAAAAAATAAAAAATAAAAAAGGGGAAATGATGTGAAAACCATAATTGAAGATGTCACTTCGTGACTGGTGCAGCCGCAAGAAAGACCTAAAAGGCGCTGAATAATTGTAGAACCAACCCAAGAATGCGACGTGGCATAAGCATTAAATGGAAGTGACAAGCGACGCTTACGTACAAGAAAAGATACAATGATTCGAGTAAAGCGGCGGAAAAATATTCCCGCCATAAATGAGTCACTTACCAAATATTAATTTATAAATATATGGTAAGTGGGGGGACTATCTGTATTGGTAAAAAAAGAGCTTCACACGTGTAATAAATCTTGATGACTCAGTAGTCTACATGGAGAAATGAAGACACGACAGCTTGACGGGACTCTAAGAAGAGGTACGAGGCAAAGAGGCACAGCAAATCACATCCACGGGTTAATTAGCTACGGAAGTTTCAACCTAATAGAAGATGAAGAGACACGGTCAAAAGTGTATTTGGACAAAATAAAGGGCATATTCGGAGATCTTCAAATTAGAGATCCATACGTTACACAACATTCACTCAACAGTTACGGTTGATTCATTGTAACGTTACATTGAAGTCATTATTAGTCATTAATTCTCAATCACTGAAAAAGGTAGACGTTATATTAGGAAATTCCCTATATAAGGGAGTAAAATATAACCTGTAAGGGGATCATCCCGAACTACCATTGAAATATACTTACTTTATGTGCATCTTACTGCTTTCCATTACAAGTTTGCCTCCTAGTATAATCTTATTCTTTGGTTATCAGAAACCTGTGTTCTTCTTAAAATAGATTTGGGCAAAGAATCCAATTCTTTGGTTAAACAAGACCTACCACTCCAACAGAGTTTTATAACTTTCTAGGCTTACCCGGATACTAATGGAGGTTCGTAGAGGGTTTTTCTTCTCTTTCAGCAACATTAACGAAGTTGACGAACAAAGATACTAAGTTTCAGTGGAGGGAAGCTGGTGAATGGAGTTTCCAGGAGCTTAAAACAGGTTGACTTTAGCGCCAGTTCTAGCACTTTCAGAGGGTCCATATGGTTATGCCATGTATTATGATGCTCAGGTGTCGGGTTAGGGTATGTCCTGATGAATCATGGGAAGGTAATTGCGTATGCTTCAAGGAAGTTAAGGAAGCATAAGCAGAATTATCCGACCCACGACCTCGAATTAGTTGTGGTTGTCCATGCACTTAAGATATGGGGACATTATTTATATGGTGTTCATGTTGATGTGTTCACAGATCATAAAAGCTTGCAATACATATTCAAGCAAAAAGAGTTGAATTTGCGACAACGGCGATGGATTGATTTATTGAAAGATTACGATGTTAACATCTCTACCATCCAGTGAAAGCTAATGTTGTAGCAGACGCCTTCAGTTGCCGATCTATTGGTATCTTAGCACATGTAGAGGCTGAAAAAAGATAATTAACTAGAGAAATTCATCAATTGGCTTGTCTGGGGGTTCAGTTAGTAGACTTTGGTAATGGTGGAATTGTACTCCAAAATCATCTCTCATAGCTGAAGTAACGGAGAAGCAGTACGAGGACCCAGAGTTGGTCAAGTTGGGAGAGAGAGTTCCACAGCAGTAGAAGCCGTTGTTAGAACTCAAAGGAGACGGGGTTCTCAGATACAGGGGTCGTTTGTGTGTTCCAGATGTAGCAGGGCTACGAAACAGGATTATGTCAGAGGCACATTATTCGTGGTACTCCATTCACTCTGGGTCGACGAAGATGTATCATAACATTAAGGATGTGTATTGGTGGAACGATATGAAGAAGAACATTACTGAGTATGTCGCTCAATGCCCTAGTTGCTAGCAGGTGAAGATAGAGCACCAGAAGCTGCTAATGCAGACTATAGAGATCCCGACATAGAAATGGGAGGCGATAAACATGGACTTTATCACGGGTTTACCTCGTTCTCATCGTAAGTTTGATTCCATATGGGTAATAGTCGATAGGCTCACGAAATTAGCTCATTTACTACTAGTCAGATCTATATATATAACAGAAGATTATGTAAAATTATACATTAAGGATATAGTGCGACTACACGGGGTACCAGTATCTACTATATCTGACGGTGCGGCCAAGTTTACAGTACATTTTTGGAGGTCATTTCAGAGAGGTCTAGGAACTCAGGTGAATCTCAGTATAGCTTTTCATCCACAGACTGATCGACAAGTCCAGCACGCAATTCAAACACTCGAGGATATGTTACGAGCATGTGTATTTGATTTTAAAAGAAGTTGGGATGAACATCTACCTCTTATCGAGTTTGCATATAATAACAGTTACCACTCCAGTATCCAGATGGCTCCGTATGATTCTTTGTATAGGCATAAGTGCATATCTCCTATAGGGTGGTTTGGTGTTGGAGAATCTGGGTTACATGGGCCAGACGTTGTTCAACAGGCCATAGAAAAAGTAAAGCTCATATGGGAGCGAATGTTGATAGCTCAGAGTCGTCAGAAATCATATTCTAACGTGCGGCGATGAGATTTAGAGTTCGGGGTTAATGACTGGGTATTCTTAAAGGTGTCACCTATAAAGGGTGTGATGAGGCTTGGAAGGAAATTAAAGAAAATGAGTTTCGTTGAAGGTTGTCGATTTGGAATAAAATACGGTCCGAGCTATAATACTTCATACTTATGGACTAGTACCATATGACCATGATAGAATGATGTATAAAGTATATTAAAAATAAGTAGAATTTTAAGTAATTTCAGGTAATTCTTAATTATGTGGATAATTAGTTAATTATCAGCTAGCGGGATAATACCTAATTAATTATTAATTATAGGATAAGATTAAACCCCCCCACCCTATGTGGCAGCAAGCCACCACCCAAAACAAATGACTCATTAGTCATGTTGGGTAGGTGGAAATAAATAAAAGAAACCTTCAACATTGGACATAATGAAACAAATCTCTTAAAGAGTTCTTTCAAACATTAGGAGGCTACATATCTTTGAAGAATTAAAAGATGATTATCTTCAACATTTTGATAGAATAGAAAAGGCTTTACATGAGACCTTATGAAGCTAACGTTGAAGGTACCTGAAGCCAACGTTGAAGTCCATCTGAAGCTAAGGGTCTTTAATAATTCAAACAGAGGTTTCTTCCTATCGTAAGCAACATGAGATTTTTCCATTTTAATGGAGTATGGTGTAAACCTTCTAAAGAATATCACACGGATTTTTCCCTACTCCTGGTATGTCAAGTCTAAGCGATTTCTTCATTTTGGCATGATCCCATAATTATACGAGTTTGATAACGACGCATAAAGAAAAATTTATATCACGAAATTTACATATATTTTCCTAGTCTTGTAAGTTACAATATTCTCCTTATAGGGACTTCATATTTAATTGAGAATTTCCTTTTTCCAGTCAAGAGAGCAGAAAGTCTATATATATAGTATTACAGTATTTTCATTACCATCGAGCTATAATCGATAGGCAGGCCCCTATTGGCAACCTCCGATCAGGTGGTAAGTTATATACCGAGCCTACTGTGGCCGAGCATCTACGAGCAAGTCTACTACGACAGATAAGTTATATATACCGAGCCTTATAGGGCCGGACAACTATTTTACTTACTATATTTAGAGAGTTGAGTTAGTATCAACAGGTAAGCATATGTTCAGATTATCAGTTCAGTTTCAGCTTTCTGTATATTGCCTTACATAGTCGGTACATTATTTTTTACTGACGTAGGTGTTGCCCGAGTTCAGCTTTGTCAGTAAGCTCCCCGTTCTTCGGAGTTGTCGGGTCTAGAAGTTTTGTGTACATCTTGTGTATGTATGTAGATAGGTTATGGGTAGGTCGGGGCCCTGTTCCGATCACAGTACATCCATCAGTGGAAGCTAGTAGACATATCCTGTCAGTTTTATATTTTGCTTCATATTTTTTTGCAAAGTGGCCCCTGGCCAAAGTATGACATTATATGTCCAGAATTATTGAGTCTCAAGTTGGTACGCAAGGATAGATGAGGAACCGAGTGAAGGTATCACCCCTAGGCTCGGGATATGACAACATATATGTTTATGTACATATGTATTTTGGATAGGTTTCCCTCACGTATGTTATTCATGTTTATATCTTATGACACATGCTTAAGGATGTTCGACAGGTAAGACGCGGGCACCCGTCACAGCCCATCAGTTTGGGTCGTGACAGAAGGGGGGGGGGGGTTCCATGGCCACCTAAAAAGAAGAAGCAGCGAAGGGTCTCGTCCCCTGGTACCCAGAAGCCCAGGAAGAATAGGGCCCACAAATTAAGGGTTGACACTGTCACTATGCCGGCCGATGTGGCACAAAGACTACGGGAGGATGACGGGTGACGATGACTGCATTTTGATAGTTTCTAAGTTGGGAAGTATTGTAGCTTCCGATATTGCTGAGCTGGTGGTGGATGAATTGTCTCAATCTCAAATTAGGGGGATCTCGAAGGGAGATCTGGGCGGATTCCCCGAGCCATCTAGTGGTAAGGACGCACATTGTTGCGCTGAAAGATCGATGGATGTTCCCGAAGGGTCTAGATTTGAGGCCCTTAGAAGAGAGGAGAGTGCCCCGAGCGACTCACTTGGGGAAATAAATATTGATGATTCACCGCTCGGTCCTTCATTTTTTGAGGGGCAATTTCGAGATGCTCGGGCTATGACAACCCCTGATGCGGAGCTAGCCCATGAAAGAGCAACATATTTCAGGAGTGCTTTAACGAGGTCGAAGACGATCCCAAACCAGACTCATCGCTTGTTTTCAATAAAGCTCAGCGTTTCTTGAAATGGGTAAGTATTTTTCCCTTTTCACTCATGCTCACATCTAGTTCGTATCTTTTCAAGACTAACTTTTTTCTTCATGTGCAGGCTTTGGTGCTTCATCGAGAGGCATCTTTCAAGTCTCGAACGGAGCTGACCCGATGTGAAGTCGAGCTCAAAAAGCTCGTAAATGAGAGGGATGCCCTGAAACTCTTTTACGTTCAAAATGAGGAGGAGACTGCGACCATCCGAGCTGAACTTAAGAGAGCTTGTCAAGATCATACCGAGCTCATCTAGAAGGTAACATAATTTCTTGAAACTTTGTAAAATATTAATTTAAATTTGGTAATGAACCCTTCGGTTTCGTAGTTCAGCAGAAAACTAGTGGTGCAGTTTCGAGATGAGACTAAGATGAAGGAAGCTGAAACTCTAGGGTGGAGACAACACATGGAATGCCTTGCCTCGGAGAAGGATGCACTTCGAGCCCAGTTAACTTCAGCTGAGCATTAGCTCTAGAGTGCGAAGAAGGAAAATCTAGCTCAAACCCTTAGGACCGAGGAGGTTAAAGTCGTCCTTGCTAAAGCTAAAGCTGAGTCAGAGGCACTTGTGGCCTCTTATCGAGTCGATGTCAAGGCTTCCAATTTTCAGGCACATGAGATCTCTGCTTCTTCTGAGATTAGATTATCATGTGCTCCCGCTCATGCTAGGAAGCAATCTCGTAGAGAAGCTTTCGAAGAGGTTCACGCTCGTGGTTTCGACCTCTCTGCTAATATCGAGAGGAAAAAGCTTTGGAGGATGAGGCCACAGCTTTTCTCTCCAATGATGAAGGCTCTGTTAGTGGATCCGAGGGGGAGGGAGACGAGTCCTTTAAAGAAGTCTCCTCCGGATAAGCCGCTCGAG
Organism: Nicotiana knightiana; assembly: GCA_005239525.1. Classification (NCBI taxonomy): domain Eukaryota; kingdom Viridiplantae; phylum Streptophyta; class Magnoliopsida; order Solanales; family Solanaceae; genus Nicotiana; species Nicotiana knightiana. The sequence continues at coordinate 69,261 of ML381125.1, forward strand.
AGTGAGCCGGTCTCGAGGGGGCTAGCCCCGATTAGATTGTAACTTCTTTTTCTTTTTTTCTTTTGAAAAGCTCTGACTGGCCCCTTATATATACTTTTTCTATATAATGGAAAATTTTCCTTTGATGCCTTCATAAGTTTATCTTTCTTGCCTTTGTGTGTTTATTTTCATTTGCTGAAGAGTTCTCATTGCTTTAGTTCAACTCGTAATCAAAATAAACCCTTAGGTTTTTAGTTTTTTCGAGGGCAAGTCTCCGAGTTACGAGGACAAGCCCCCGAGTTTGGAACTCATTCGAGATCTTATCTCGGGGATGGCTTAATCCAACTGACCAACGAATTATCTTTAATAGCCAAGTCTAAGTGAATCTTGAGTTTAGGGATAAACTGAACCCTTAGGTTCTTAACATATGGATGTTAGGTATCTCGAGCTCACCGCTATACCTTTATCTGAATCTTCGAGAAGAGGTTAACATTTGTATGAGCTAGTGATAACTGAACCCTTGGGTTCGAATTTAGTGAGAGTGAGGTCTCGAACTCTAATAGTATCGGCCCTTAGGCTCTTTAAGTTGGGCCAATTCGGCCTTTAAAAACTGCTATAATTTTTCCCCTTTTCAGCAAAAAGACTTAGTGAAAATTTCTTTATGCCTTAGCATGTGTTTTTTATACCCGTTGGGTCTTTCGAGGTTTTAATGGTCGGAACCCAATTTTTTCTTAACTCGTTTGTGTTAATATAATTTAATACCTCTTGAGGCTTTTTCGAAAGATGATATTATCGAAGCCCTTTTTGTTTGATTTGCTGAGGGTAGCCTTATTTAATCGATTTTTCAAAGTATTTGAAGGCCTTTAGTTTATGGAGGAAGTCGGACGTCTCCGAGCCGCATTATTTCGGTCGTAGCCTTTTTATATGACTGTAGTCTTTAATATGGCCATAGCCTTCGGGTATGTCTCTTGGACTTGTTTCCCCATGACGTTTCAAACTTGTTCGAAATTTTAGTCCCCGAGTGCGATGGCCTTGGCCTATATAGCAAAGGGTGCCTCTCTGAGGTCTTATGATTTCAAACTTGGATAGCTTGAGTAGGTAGTTCCCGAATATTCGATGTATGCTTGTACTTGGCCCTTCGGCCAGTTTTCACATGTGTTAGTTTTGCACAATAGATCATAAGTACAAGACTCATATAATAGAAATTCTACTTCAAACACAGGATGTTTGAAAAAAAAAGAGTGCTTCTTTGTATTATTCATACATGCGTACATATTTTGCTGTCGGCACTCGGCTAATCTATATGGACACGGTTGATTCGGTTGTTTGGCCCATTGCAAAATTTATCCTATCGAGACCCATTTTCATAACATCTGAGGGTGATGCCCCGCAATATTCGAGGTTGATTGCAAAGAAGCCTTGGATATGTTGAATTATCCCCATGTAGCACATAGTTGTTGCCTCGTTCAAAACCTTGCCATGAAAACCCATTTGGGATAAAAAAAACTAGTCTTAAGGGAAAAAGAGTGCAATGCGTACTTTAAAATCTGAGGTCTCGATTTCTTGGACTGGATACCTGCAATAAGTTAGTTTCGAATAATTAAGTAAATGAAAAAGGAGAAATCCATACCTTAGCAATAATATCGCTTAAGGAGTGATATGTTCCAATTATTCGACAATGGCTCGCCGTCCATTGTTCCAAGCTTGTAAGATACTTTCCCGACTATGTCGAGGATTTGATAGGGTCCTTCCTAGTTAGGACCGAGTTTCCCTTCATTAGGGTCTTGAGTGTTGATGATGATTTTCCTTAAGACCAAGTCCCCAACTTTGAAGTGTCGAAGATTGGTTCTTCTGTTGTAATACCTCTCAATTCGTTGCTTTTGTGCGGCCATTCGAACGAGTTCCACTTCTCCTCTTTTGTCTAAACATTCAAGGCCAGTATTCATTGCCTCGTGGTTTGATTCTTTCGTTGCATGCCGAAACCTGGCGCTGGGCTCTCCGACTTCGACATGTATTAAGGCTTCAGAGCCATAGACTAAAGAAAACGGAGTTGCTTCATTACTGGACTTCGATGTTTCCCGATATGCCCATACAACCTCGGGCAATTGTTTTCTCCACTTTCCTTTGACTTCATTTACCCTTTTCTTCAAGTTTTGGATGATAGTTTTATTCGTTGATCCAGAATGTCCGTTTCCATTAAGGTTATATAGCGTCGATAGTATCCTCTTTATTTTATGATCTTCGAGGAATTTTGTTACTTTACCGCCGATGAATTGTTTGCCATTATCACACACTATTTCCACAAGTATCCCGAATCGACATGCGATATGATCCCATACAAAGTCGATCACTTCTTTCTCTCTGTCTTTTTCGAAGGCCTATGCTTTAACCTATTTAGAAATAGTCAGTCATAAATAATATGAATCTAGCATTACATGGGGCCGATGGCGGAGGACAGATGATGTCCATTCCCCATTTCATGAATGGACATGCTGATAGGATCGAGTGAAGTTGTTCACCGGGCTTGTGAATCACTGGCGCAAACCTTTGACATTTGTCACATCTTCGAACCAACTCCTTACAGTCTTTCTCCATTATATCACAATAGTATCATGCCCTGATGACCTTTCAAACTAGTGACTCGACGCCAAAATGGTTTCCACAAGTGCCTTCGTGGATTTCTCGCAAAACATACTCAGTATCTCCCGACCCCAAACATACTGCCAATGGACCATCGAACGTCCTTCTGTACAATATTACATCTTCGTCTAATGTGAACCGAGCGGCTTTAGTTCATAAGGTCCCTGATTCCTTGGGATCCGACAGAAGCTTCCCGTTCTTTAAATATTCGATGTATTTGTTCCCCCAATCCCAGGTTAAGTTTGTAGAATTTATTTCGGCATGCCCTTCCTCGATTAGAGACCTCGAGAGTTGGCTGACAGTCCCTGAGTTTATTTCGTCTTCGTCGACCGACGACCTCAAGTACTTAGCCTTTGTATTTTGTTCTCGAGGTACGTTCTGCAGGGTCCATTCTTTGAAGCGGTGTAAGGTGATCTGTAATTTGTCTAAGTACCTCTGCATCTTGTCCTCTTGAACTTCGAAGGTTCCATTTACCTGGTTAACTACTAGTAGGGAGTCACATTAAGCCTCGATGAATTCCGCTCCCAAGCTTTTAGCTAGTTCGAGACCTGCAATTATAGCCTCATACTCGGTCTCGTTGTTACTCAGTTTGGCAGTTTTAATCGATGGTCTAATAACATTGCCCGTAGGCGATTTTGAAAAATACAAATCCCGTACCCTTCCACGATCGAGGCTCCGTTCCTGAAGAGTGTCCATACCCCTGATGATGTACCCTATTTTAGCAGAAGTTCCTTTTCCACTTCGGGTACCAGTGTTGGCCAAAAGTCTGCCACGAAGTCTTCTAATATTTGAGACTTCATGGCCGTTCTGGGTTGATACTCAATATCGTACCTGCCAAGTTCGACGACCCATTTGGGATTAAAAAACCGGTCTTAAGGGAAAAAGAGTGCAGTGCATACTTTAAAATCTGAGGTCTCGATTTCTTGAACCGGATACCTGCAACAAGTTAGTTTCGAATAATTAAGTAAATGAAAAAGGAGAAATCCATACCTTAGAAATAATATCGCTTGAGGAGTAATATGTTCCAATTATTCGACATTTATTAGGGTCTCGAGTGTTGATGGTGATTTTCCTTAAGACCAACTCCCCGAATTCGAAGTGTCGAAGATTGGTTCTTCTGTTGTAATACCTCTCAATTCGTTGCTTTTGTGCGGCCATTCGAACGAGTGCCGCTTCTCGTCTTTTGCCTAAAAAATCGAGGTTAGTATTCATTGCCTCATGGTTTGATTCTTTCGTTGCATGCCGAAACCTGGCGCTGGGCTCTCCGACTTCGACATGTATTAAGGCTTCGGAGCCATAGACTAAAGAAAACGGAGTTGCTCCGGTACTGGACTTCGATGTTGTCCAATATGCCCATACAACCTCGGGCAATTGTTTTCTCCACTTCCCTTTGGCTTCGTTTAGCACCATCGAACGTCCTTCTATACAACATTACATCTTCATCTAATGTGAACCGAGCAGCTTTAGTTCCTAAGGTCCTCGATTCCTTGGGATCCGATGGAAGCTTCCCGTTCTTTAAATATTCGATGTGTTTGTTCCCCCAATCCCAGGCTAAGCTTGTAGAATTGATCTCGGCGTGCCCTTCCTCGATTAGAGACCTCGAGAGTTGGACGACAATCCCCGAGTTGATTTCGTCTTCGTCGACCGACGACCTCAAGTACTTAGCCTCAGTATTTTGTTCTCGAGGTACGTGCTGCAGGTTCCATTCTTTGAAGCGGTGTAAGGTGATCTGTAATTTATCTAAGTACCTCTGCATCTTGTCCTCTCGAACTTTGAAGGTTCCATTTACCTGGTTAACTACTAGTAGGGAGTTACATTTAGCCTCGATGACTTCCGCTCCCAAGCTTTTAGCTAGTTCGAGACCTGTAATTATAGCCTCATACTCGGCCTCATTGTTACTCAGTCTGGCAGTTTTAATCGATTGTCTAATAACATTGCCCGTAGGCGATTTTAATAAATACCCAGCCCGGACCCTTTCACGATCGAGGCTCCATCCCTGAAGAGGGTCCATACCCCCGATGATGTACCATATTTTAGCAGAAGTTCCTTTTCCACTTCGGGTACGAGTGCTGGCCAAAAGTTTGCCACGAAGTCTTCTAATATTTGAGACTTGATGGTCGTTTGGGGTTGATACTCAATATCGTACCCGCCAAGTTCGACGGCCCATTTGGGATAAAAATCCCGATAACTCGGGCTTGTGAAATATATTTCGAAGGGGATATGTGGTAATAACACATATAGGATGACACCAAAAATATGGCTTTAGTTTTCTAGATGTGCTTATTAATGCAAGTGCCAATTTTTCTAGGTGTGGATACCTGGTTTCAGCATCTCTTAAGGTCCGACTCACGTAGTAAACTGGAAACTGCATACCTTGTTCTTCTCGAATGAATACTCCACTTACCGCTATCTCAGACACCGCCAAGTATAGGTATAGCTTCTCATCTGCCTTTAGGGCCTGGAGCAAAGGTGGGATCGAAAGGTACCGTTTCAATTCCTCCAGTGCTTGCTGACATTTCTGGAGTCCATGTAAAATTATTTTTTTTAAGTAAGGAAATAACCTGTCGCTTCGATCTGACGACCTCGATATGAACCGGCCTAGGGCAGCTATCCGTCTAGTTAGCCTCTGAACGGCTTTTACACTATCCACGATGATGATGTCCTCGATGGCCTTGATCTTATCGGGATTGATCTCGATCCCCTAATTGATACCATGAAGTCGAGGAATTTACCCGAGCCGACCCCGAAGGCACATTTTTCGGGGTTAAGCTTCATATTGTATTTCCTCAAGATTTTGAATGTCTCCTGCAAATGAGTCAAATGGTCCTCTGCGCAGGGACTTAACTAACATGTCGTCAATGTAAACTTCCATTGATTTTCCTATCCGTTCTTCGAACATCTTGTTAACTATGGATTGATATGTAGCTTCCGTATTTTTTAGCCTGAAGGGCATTACATTATAGTAGTAAATTCCATACTTAGCGATAAAAGAAGTTTTTTCCTGGTCTATTGGGTCCATATGGATTTGGTTGTACCCAGAATAGGCATCGAGAAAAGTAAGTATCTCGTGGCCGGCCATATCATCGATCATTTGATCGATGTTAGGAAGAGGAAAAGAGTCTTTCAGACATGCTTTATTCAGGCCCTTATAATCTACACACATTCTAAGTTTGTTCCCCTTTTTGGGGACTACGACTACGTTGGCTAGCCATTCGGGATACTTGACTTCCCGAATGGACCCTATTTTAAGAATTTTAGTTACCTTTTTCTTTTATGAAGGCGTGCTTCACCTCAGATTGAAGCCTTCTCTTTTGCTTTATCGGTCTGAAATTGGGATTCAGGCTCAACCGATGAGTTGTGATCTCGGGTGGGATTCCTGCTAGGTCTAAATGGGACCATGAAAAGCAATCCATGTTATCAATAAGAAATTGGATGAGTTTTTTCCTGAGTTCAGGGGTTAACCCCATTCCGAGTTATACCTTACATTCGGGTAGATCTTCGATGAGTATCACCTGTTCCAGCTCTTCGACCGTTGAATTGGTTGCATCCGATTCTTCGGGAACGATGAAAGTTCGAGGAGTGAGAAAATCCTCTTCATCTTCTTCGATTGACTATTTATCCGATTCGGTCGAGAGTGGGGACGGTGATTTCTATTTGCCGCTTGCCTATCTTTGGTGCTTGAATTTTCTGAAGTCGAAGGTGCTGGTATCGGCATCACCTCGTCGACTACAAATATCTCCTTTGAAGCATGTTGTTCCCCATAAACCATTGTCACACCATCCATTGTTGGGAACTTCATCATTTGGTGAAGGGTCGACGATGCTACCCTCACGTTGTGGATCCATGGCCTTCCGAGCAGTGCATTGTACCTCATTTCGCCTTCGATGACATGAAATTTTGTGTCTTGGATGGTCCCCACCATGATCACTGGTAGGATTATTTCTCCCTTTGTTGTTTCACTAGCCATGTTGAAGCCATTTAGGACTCGAGATGTAGGTACAATCTAGTCTAGCAGGCCGAGCTGCTCTACGACCCTCGACGTGATTATGTTCTCCAAACTACCTGGATCCACGAGAACACGTTTAAATTGAATTTTATTTAGCAAAATAGATATTACCAGGGCGTCATTTTGCGATTGAGAGAGGCCTTCGATCTCTTCATCGTTGAATGTTAGGTACCTTTGAGCATATAGTCTGGGGTTCGTTTTTCTCTTGTATTCGATACTTTGGTGCGTTTGAAGACAGGTCATTGTGGAACGTCGACGCCGCTGACGATCATGTGGATAATATGCTGAGGTTCTTCTTGCTCATTTTTTCTATTGGCGTCTCTTTCCCTAAAGTGATTTTTGGAACTATCACTGAGGAATTCTTGAAGATGGCCTTTGTTGAACAAACGAGCTACTTCCTCTCTAAACTATCTGCAGTCTTCGGTCCTATGGTCATGTGTGACATGGTATTTGCACATCAACTTTGGATTCCTTTGAGAAGGATCAATTTATATAGGTCTGGGCCACTTAGTGTCTTTAATCATTCTTATGGCCGATACGATACCTGAGGCATCAACACTAAAATTGAACTCCGATAATCGGTGTGCTTCTGTGGGATCTGCATATTTGTCGAATTCAGTTTTGCTCATGAGTCCCCAAGTATTTTGTCCTCGGTCACCCCTCCGATCGTTCCAGGAAGAATGACGTCCCGGATGGTTATTCCTTCTATCTGAAGCATATGACTGATACAGATCTTTATTCGTCCTTGATTCTCTATCAACATCTCTTTGGTTTTTACCTGTCGACCGATTAGGATGCATTGAACCTGTGGGGGCTCCTAGTTGATCGTCCTCGACTCTAATTTTTGATTGATATCGGTTGTAAACATCTGCCCAAGTCACAACCGGGTATTCTATCAAATTCTATTTCAGTTGGCGTGACGTGATCGAACTCCGCTTGTTTAATCCCTAGGTGAAGTCTTGAACAGCCCAATCATCGGTAACTTGCGGCAACTCCATACATTCCATTTGGAATCGAGATACAAACTCTGTTAGCATCTCGTTAACCCTCTGCTTCACCTTGAAGAGGTCTAATTTTCTTGTTACAACCTTTATAGCTCTAGCGTGTGCCTTTAAAAATGAATCAACCAACATGGCAAATGAATCGATAGAGTTCGGTGGCAAGTTATGATACCAAAGCATAGCTCCATTCGACAGGGTTTCCTCGAATTTCTTTAGCAATACTGACTCGATTTCATCGTCTTCCAAATCATTTCCTTTGATAGCACACATATAAGAGGTAACGTGCTCATTGGGGTTCGAGGTCCTATTGTATTTTGGTATATCGAGCATCCTGAACTTCTTTGGTATGGGCTTCAGAGTAGCACTCGGAGGGAATGGTTTTGGAAACTTTTTGGAGTCCATTCCCTTTAGGATCGATGGTGCCCCCGGAATCTTATCAACTCGAGAGTTATAGGATTCCACCTTCTTGCCGTTGGCCTCAATTTTCTTTTCTCTCAATTCTATTCTTTTAGTAAGCTCCTCTGTAACGACACGGTCGGTCGTTTTAAGAATTTGCAGCCGATCCCCTATTTACCGCTTCTCCCATGTCTATTTATGTTATTGGAACTTGTCGAAGCGTTGAGTGATGAAATCCGGGGTGATTTTGGACACATAGTCCATAAATGTGTAATTTAGCTTTAGAAATCTGGCCATATCTAGACCTGTGTGAAGATGGATCCGGAATGGAATTTCGTTGACTCCGTTAGCTCCGTTAGGTAATTGCGGGCTCAGGAGCGTGCTCGGAATTTGTTTTCGAAGTCGGTTATGGATTTAGGCTTGAATTGGCGAAAGTTGGAATTTCGGCGATTTCGGTCAATAGGTGAGATTTTGATATCGGACTCGGAATGGATTCTGAAAGCGACAACAGGTCTGTAACATCGCTTATGACCTGTGTGCAAAATTTGAGGTCATTTGGATGAGTTTAGATGTGTTTCGGCATCAGATGTGAATTCTAGAAATTTCCTAAGTTCTTAGGCTTGAACCTATGCATAATTGATGATTTTGATGTTATGAAATGTGTTTTTAAGGCTCTACCAAGTGTGAACAAGGTACTAGGGTCAGTTGGTAGGTTTGGTTGAGGTCTCGGGGGCCTCGGGGTTGTTTTGGATGCCCAGCGGGTGAGTTTTGTGAAATTGAGAACACCTGAATCATTCTGGTTCTGGTGTCTCACGCGTGCAATGGTATTTCCGCAGGTGCGGACACGCATGTGCGAAAGGGGAGCCGCAAGTGCTACTCCAGGCCATTAAAGGAATTTCTACACCTGCGAGGGTATTTTCGTAGGTGCGGGCACGCAGGTGCGAAAGGGGTGCCGTAGGTGCGACCCAGGGCCACTTAATGAATTTCCGCACCTGCGATTGGGTTTCCGCAGGTGCGGCACCCTTGGTGCGATCCAAGCGTCGCAGGTGCGAAAGACGGTAAAAAGACCGTCTGGTATTCTAGACGATGTGTTAGTGCAAGTGGGGAAATTTGTATTCCCCGCTGACTTTGTGATCTTAGACTGCCGAGTAGATGAAGAAATTCCCATAATCTTGGGAAGGCCATTTTTGGCCACAGGCAGAGCTCTTATTGATTGTGAGACTGGTGAGCTTAAGATGAGGCTCAATAATGAAGAAATCACATTCAACGTGCAGAAGTCTATGAGGCGACCAAGTGAGTTCGCTAATTGCTCTCTTATTGATGCCGTGAACGTGATACTGGATGAAGATGATGCAGCCTTAACTGTTGGGGATCCTTTGGCTGCATGTTTGATGAACTTAGATAATATGAACGGTGAGGAATTAGCAGAATGGGTATTAGCATTGGAAGGAAAAGGGACATGGTCGTCGGTTCTTGAAATTGAACCATTACACTCGGAAAACAGAGAGAACCTACCAGCCAAGCCCTCAATTGAAGCACCACCCAAACTAGAGTTGAAGCCGTTACCAGCACACCT